>WEIS01053854.1:0-16568 GCA_013389965.1 Todus mexicanus
TTTATATCAGCCGGAATGACTCACCTGTTTCAGAGAAGGAGGTTCACTGCTCAAGGGTTTTCCCAAATGATTCCTGAGCCCTTTGGTTTGAAATGTTCTTTGCAACAAGGGCTTAAGAATTGCTAGCAAAGGAGTTTCCGAAGAATTGCAGAGTAATCCTGGAAGAGAGAGAGATAAAAACGTGGAGAGCAAAATTTGAATTTCACTTCCCATCTGAAGCTATCTTCCATGCTTAGAGGAGTCTTCTTTTTTAATATTGTTTGGAAAAAACTTTACGGCGAGGAAAACCACACTTCTCAAAGAAAGCACCCACAGAAACTGAGGACACACTGGGTTTGTGGTTCAGGGCCATTCCTGGCACAGGTACTGATGACCTAAAGCATCATGTGAGACTCCAATCCTGGTGCCTGTGACATGCTTGGAACCCACCACTCTGCCACACTTCCACATGAAATTAGCTTGGAAGATGCTAATAGCAATCTGGCAGTAGTTTAGACATTTTTTCGTCCTTTCTAGAAAGTCATCATTCTTTCAGTCCTTCCTTCCACAACAAATCCCACCTTCTCATCCAGAGAGGTCTGAGGTAGATCTAGGCTTATGTCAGCCACACTTCCATATTAACATTGATTTATCTTCCTTAGGCAGTGTGTCTTGGAAAGGCTTTTCAAATACTCAACCTGAAATACACGAAAAGCCCCAGATATTAAACCCCCTCTTTAGGAGGGAAGTGAAAGGCTTCCTTCTCTAAACATGTTCCATCCATTTTGTGTATACCTGAGTCTGTTCCAGCAAAGACTCCACACTCAAGCTTAATGATGACAGTGGACAAGCTGCAGAGATGTCACCTGACTGCATAAAACCCTATCTAAGGCACACGTGAGCAGCCAAGATAGAAGTTGAATGCTATGTGTGTAAAATGTTGAAGTTCCACCTTTTTATCTGCATTTGGCACATCCCAGGATACAGAGTAGGCAGCAATCCCTCAAGGAGAAATACAGAAGTCACTCATCCAAGTAAAACTTAAATACTTGAGTTGGGAGGAAACAAAGTCAATCCAGCTCCGAATACTGAAAGAAGCAGCATATGCAGTAGAAAGTCTGGTGATAAAACTTATTGTATTGAAGCTCATACCTCAGAGAAAAGAAAACGCAGTGCCTTTATTTAAGGAGAGGAAAATCAGCTTGATCACTCATAGGTTCGTAACACCAGTATCAATATCATACAAAGCTTCAGGAGAAACGTGAGGTAAAGAATAAAGAGAGCTGTGGCAAAACATGACATAGGGGACAAACTTCAGTCTGGGTGTAACAATATCAGGCTTTTGTACCAGGCTACTCTATCTAAATATTAAGTAAACCCTTGGTGTGATGCCACACGGAATTACCACTTAAACTGGAGAAAACAGGAGTAAGAGAAGTGTTGTAAGGAGGATAATAAATTGGCTGGAATGGAGATGATAGCATGTTGTACTGATAGAAAAACTGACCTAAAGGGAGGTTACTGGAGGAATTCTCACTATCAGCTGTGGGATGACTGCATTTAACACTGCCTCTACCAGCGCTGCTGCAAAATGTAGAAGTATTTCTAACCAAATTGCCTGAGGCACAGAGTTAAAAGACACCATCAATACCAGGAGGATCAGAATCACACCAGAGGAAATTATATACAAACCGCAAGATCACTCAGGGACTAATACAACATCCTCCTGCAGTCACTGATGTTGTTCAGGGCATTGGTGATTGCTCCTGAAGACTTCTCTGCTCATTCGTATTTGAATGAGATGAATTCAAACTGAGATAAGAGCGGAAAACGGGTGAAAAGGCTGGTTGGGATACAGCAGGACTAAGTAGGCAGAGGTCAACTACAGCAGCCTGGCTTGGTGAAATCAGGTGGATCAAAGACTTGGAGGAGTCACCTCAAGGGACAACACTGTGGCCGTAGAGGGATGGAGTAAATGAAAGGTCAGCGCTGGCGAGTGTGGCCAGGAATGAGGAGGGAGAGATTTCTAAGGATCGTGGTAGCAGGGTTCACAGACAGGACCCCAAGAGAAGCACCAAAAGTCTGAAGCTACACCCTCATTAGGTTTGAAGCAGTTATAAAACGAGTCTGCTTGCTCTCATTTATGGAGAGCTCAGCTACAAAAAGGGAGAGAGACTTAATCTCAAAGACCTGATAAAACCAACACTAAATCCGGGCTATTCAGGAGGAGGAGGAGGGTGCTGAAAGAAGGAACACGACTTAGCAAACACTTAAGAACTGAGTGTCTGTGCTCTCTGCTGATAAAGTTGTGGCTCAAACTCTATTGCCCATTTCTTAAACTCCCTAAGCGAGCAAACAGTTCAGAGTAACAATCAGATACAAAAGGCACTGCGCATTAGATAGGATTTCCATCCCCTAGAAAGAAGCCAGCATTGAACTAGAACTGCCCCAGAGATCAGCAAATGCATGAATTACTAAGCAGTTATCTTAAGATTTAAAACAAGGTTCTGATATGGAAAATCCAGGTCAGATTCAGGGTTTCAGAGTAAATCATATACCATGTGCATTGGCAGTTGCTGTGTATGCCATAAATACAACGTCTAAGCTGTAGGGGAAGACCTTGAGGATCAGATTCAGCTGGTGCTCGATCTGTCTTATCCCACTGGTGAAACTGGATTTTGACTAAGTATTAGTCAAATCGCTTAGGGACATGGTTTAGTGGTGACCTGGCAGTGCTGGGTTAACAGTTGGGTTTGAAGATCTTAAAGTTCTCTTCCAATCGAAATGATTCTATGATTATATTGTGCTATATTGTTCCACCATGCACATTTAAACACACACACACATGCACTCAGGCAGGAGTCTCATAAACTTTAACTACATGCAGAAATTCCCATATTGCCTCCTGGATATGATCCAGCACATGAAGGGGTGCACTGGTGGATGATCAGTACCAGCCAGGTACAAAACCTTCTCTTTTCTGCCCGGGTTGAGTGTTGTCATGAGTTGCTCCATTGTCTTTGCAATAAAACTCATCAGATTCCACCAGTATAAAGTAATGAGCTGTAGCCCTTCTACCAACCTACAGCTGCTATTTAAAGCAGGCCAAGAAAACAACCAACGATGTCAACTCTTCATTCCGTTCCTCAGATCATCAACTCTCTGAAAATAACAAAATCTGAAAGGCATATGGACCTTCTCATAAAAACAACAAACACACAAACAAACCCTCAGATGAGTTTCCCGAGTCAGCAGGACCTGTCTGCTAATTATTACCGTGCAACTATCCTGTAGCCAGGAATTACCCAAGAAGAGAGCCGAGTTCTTCCCCTAAGCTGGGCTGTTTGAACAGGCTGAACTCCTTCATTTCTGGGGATGATCCAGAGGACTTAGCTTCCCAGACCAGCACAAGCACAAGACCTAGAAGGACAGCAGGAGACGTGAGGGCTGGTTTCACCCTTACCTCTCACATGTAGACAGCATGGGCTCTGCAGAAACAGAAAACCCCTCTCTAGCTCAGGAGCCCTTGAGGAGACATTCTGACCTGCACAGAGAGAAATACAGATAGATAATGGTATCAGGTCTGGAATAATGCAGGGTGGAAAAACACAGAGGGGGAAATGCCTGTAGGCACAGATGGGTTTGGCTCTGAAGCGCTCTCTCCCTCACCAACCCCCTCTGCTACCCTCAGAGCCCCCAGGGAAATGTGTCCCTGGGGCACCGGAGAAAGGAGACGGGAACAACACAAGGCTACAGCATCCTACACAAACATGACCTTCCCTGCAGAGCCGCCAAGACCTGGTCTCTCCTCTTTCCAAAGGGCAGAGGGGAATGATGTGAACCAACAGGGCCATTACCTCCAGCAGATGGGCCCCCCGTGCAGCCCCCACGCCTCAGCTTAGAGCCGCTGCCAGCCCTCTCTTCCAGGCAGAGGATAGAGCTCACCTCCCCATCCAGAAGAGAAAAAAAAAAGGTAGCATCTGTGGGAGAAAGACATATGTCTGGCCTCCACCGTGAACCCTGCGCCTGGCAGGAGAAAGCGATGCCGATTCCAGCCCCAGCTTTTCATTCCTGTTGTAACAGTCATAAACGCCTGCTGAAACCTAAGAAGAACAAGACTGTAATCCTAATAAAACAACATTCTGGAACCCTGAAAACTAGATGGAGGCTTCTCAGGCCAACTTTAAAATTGTATTCGCTTTTCCAAAAGCTGCACTTTGTGTGTGCCGGCTAGGCAGACGCTGCCGGGCTGACCCCAGGAAGCACCGTGATGTGGTATTTCAAACAGGGAAAGCAGAGGAGGCAATCCCTGCAGCACAGCACCCATCCTGTCCCCAAAGTATTGAGAGAACCCCCATGCCCAGGCTCTCGAGGTCCCCTCCTAAAAAGGAAGCCGGGATCTTTTTCTCCAAAGCCAACTTTCTTTTCCAGGTGCCCTGAAAGCCTGACTCAACAGAGCAGGCACAGGCTGTGCTTGTTTGGATGCAAAAGCTGGTGCAAAAGGCATAGCTCTTTCCATGCTGAAATCCTTCCCTCCTCGTTTTGTGTTGTGTTAAACAGAAGCCATAGGACTTCCCTTTGCACACCAGTCACCCCTAAACTGAACAGGAGGAATAAAAGGGGGTTCAGCTTTCCCTCTTCTCCACCATGCAAAGGGCATCTCACTGGGGAGATGATTAACAGCTGTGCTCACTACCTGGCACGTGCCCCTAGCAAGACACCACATCAATTAGTGCTTCTCTGTAGTCCTTAAAATGCAGAAGAGACTGACCAGGAATGAACCTGAGGGTGGCAGATCCTCAGCGACTGTAATTTTGCATCCTCCCCCTGGCATCGGTAGAGCTGGAGCCGCACCAGCGAAGGAGCTGCTCTCTGGAACGTCTGCGTGTCGAGCTGTGCCAGCCTCCTTTTCAGAAAGAAAAAACCCTCTGTTGCCAACTCCTGTGATTTTACTGCAAATCTTCCTTGAGGTTACGTGAAACCCAAGCTCCTGATGTGCCACCCTATCCGTCACTTTCACTTAAAGAAAAAGATATCTCTAGTCCTTATGATCTTAAAGAAAACACTTTTCAGGAGATGGTCTGAACACATGCTAAAGGCAAAAAGTAGCATTCACAGAATAAAACCATCTCATGATTTTTAAATGACTCTTGCAATTCTGGAGGCCCGAACTGTGATCTAGGGAGTGAGCGGCTGTAGAGAACCCAACAATTGATTGGGAAAGCGCAGAGTCTGATGACAAGTATTGGTTTCTTGCTGGTGGAAAGCATTTGGACCTCCAGGACCAACCCAAAGCATTCAATGATTATATTATTCAATTATTCTGTCATTCTATTCGACAGCTGCCTAATTGTCCCTGCTCACTGCAGGGGGGTTGGACTAGATGACCTTTAAAGGTCCCTTCCAACCAAATCATCCTATGATTCTATGATTCTAATCAGCTCTACAGTAATGACACTGTAGCAATGACACGAGTCAGTCCCTGCAGGGGACTGCACATTTGAATTGCGAATGCCCGCAGAGCACTAGCAATATTTATCTGGTAAACAGCATTTTCTATCATCACGTTGTCTTAGAAGCATCAACTAATTAACTCTACTAACTCACAAGTGAAGTAGGAAACGTTTTTTCGGGTGCTGGCTGGGGAAGCCTGGAAGGTGCATACAAGCTCCATTTCCCAAACCCCGACCAGTGAGGTTCTCGAGCAAGCAAGTCAACGTGTAGGCAGAGCATGAACTTCCTTGCGTAAGCCCATTCCCACTGAGACACTACAAAAAGCAGCCAAATTTTCCAAAGAGTTCAGTACGCCCATGTGCACCATGCTCTGAAAATCCCATCACAACTGTTCCTTGGAGAACGAGGGGTTGAAAATCTGCTCCCAGGCTGGAGCGCTGGGCTCTTGAAACCATACTCGGAAAGGATAATCTTGGTGCAGCCACTGAGGGCCTCCTGGCCTTGGGTGAATCATTTAACAGCCACATAAACATACACAGACACAGAGCTCCTCCCCATGCCACAAGCCAGTTACCTACTCATTACATTAAGATCACTCTTGACTTCCTTACTTGGCCTTGACTGTGGGTGCTGAATTCTTAGAAATCTGCCTCTGAGCTATTTTGGATTGGCCCTGCAGAGCACAGCAGGAAAGATAAACCTCAGCTCATGTGTGCACTTAGCACTGCACAAAAGGGGGCAGATCCCGAGCGATTCACGGGAGCCTCGAGCATGGAAGAAAAGAGGAAAGATCTGCCTGCCTTAATTCACTGTTTCTGGTTTATTTTGAGTCTTTGCTGACTGACGCCTTTAATCTCTGCTGAGCGGAGCTTTTGTGAAGGGGGGTCTTAAAGATCTGGAATGAAATCAACAGACCTAGGCAACATCAGAGATCAAAATAATAGCGTGTATTATAGCTGGCCATAAAAGATTGAACATTTCTGACTGCAATACTCAGATGGAGGAGGTTCAGCTATCAGTGGCTTTCACACACTACATCTTTCCCACTTCAGCCAATACAGGCATCTCCCCCATGCTTCCTTCTCAGGATCTCTTCTGAAGTGGAATCTAAGCAGTATAAGTCACATTTTGCCATCAAACCAGCTAAGTAGAACTTTGCATGATATTTCAGTCCACAGAGAAGGAAGAGAGAGCGAGCACTTAACACTTAAAGAACTAAAAGCTTCTAGTGTGACACAAAGGCAAACTTCACTAACCTTTCATTTTCCCCACTTCTTAACCGCACACAGATCCAATGAAATCAAATGAGATAATCCCAGCCTGGTGTAGCCTGGAAGCAGAGGTGAAAACCTCCCAGAGCTCGCTCACGCAATCAGAATCGAGCTCGGACATTGTCGACTTCCCCCTCAACTATTTCCAAATAAAACACTTTTGTTGCTTGGCTGCTCCTGCCAAATGAGCTAACAATAAAAGAAGGAACTTACAAAGCTTCTATCCACAGGAAAAGAAAATTTAAAAAAAAATAATAAAAAAGAATTTTTAAAAAGGGAGAAAGAAGTTAAGGATCTTTAGGAAAAAAAACAAAAGAAAAAAAACCCAGAGAAACTATAGGCCAGATCCTCTGGCTGGAGTAAATCAGCACAGGCTCAGCTCTGTTGCTTTACCCCAGGCAAATTGTGGGCCTGGTGCTATTCCGCATTTCTCAGGGGTAGGGGGTGGTCTCCACTGGAAGATTGCGACACTGCAGGATACTTTTCCATATTAAAAAGGCGCTTTTTAGCGTTTTGTCTATTGCCAGGTTTTGGGTTTATTGAGGACTCATTTGGCAGAGCCACCCTGGAAGAACAATACAGATGTTTTATGGAGAAATAAACCGGGACTTGGGCCGGATTCTTTCAGTGCTGGATTCCACCTAATTTGGGGGGAGGAATGGCTCTTTTAATGAAGGGTGCAATCAAAACCTGTACGAAAAGCCAATATGCCCTGGGCAAAGGGAGCAGCAGATACACTGCCCCTCTCTGCTTCTGCAGCCCAGTGAATTCTGGTCTCCGGAGCACAGCAAAAAGCCTTCCCTTCTTACATATCTCTTCAGCCAGGGAATCAGCCACGGCTTCATCACATCTTCTCCTCAGACAAGTCTCTTGGAGGGAAGTGGTGCCCTCTCAACAATGAAGAGTCTTTACAGATCGGATCTGCCACATCTTTATAAGGAGCGGATCCTGTGGAGACAACAGGTCTTTGTGAGCTCACCCTCAGCAGGAACTCACAGTCATCTTCTTAATTAGAAGCATTTTTCAAATGGCAGATCGTGGAGGGCTCAGAGATGATGCAGGACCTTCGCTCATGAAAGACTGTGAAGGAAAGGTTGAAAAGCTTTGACTGTCCACTTGTAGACAGCTATGGCTGGACAGGTTGGGCTCACTTCTCTGCAAGGACAGCAGTGCCAGAAGACTGAAAAGTCCAAGTTTATTCTTTATTGTCAACTACTTCTACTATTGTCAACAACCCAGTCCTTATGCCAATGTGCCTAATGAAAACATCCAACTTCATTCACTACCTAATCCACTTTGCTTAGCCTCCACTCCACATACACTCAAAGGAACATAGTGTGAGTACTTGTTAAACTGTGGCAATTGTCATCTACAGAGGAAAGGAGGGAACTCACCTCCACAGCAATGCCAAGTACTCCCTGTACCCTAGATGAGATCAAGTGAGAGAAATTCCATCGTCTGAAAAGCCTTCTTTACCTTTTCTTCATCTTCTTCCTTACTTCACATTAAACATTTTTTTTCTCTTTGCATCAACCATCCCTTCAGATCTTTTTGTGGAGCTCAACACTTCGGTTAGCAAAGCAAGGAAGAGAGACTCGAGTGTTAAACTGACAGGCTTTCCTTCAGATCATTGAAAGTGGCCAGATGTGAGCTGAGCTATGCTGTAGAAATGTCCACAGTGGAAGACTCCAAAAGTGAAATGTTCAAACAGAATTTACACAAGTTCCTAATCACAGTGTCGCAGGCAGTTACAAGGTACCAGAAAATAACATACGGCCTAAGCAGCTCCAAGCAGTTGACAGTTTGCAAGTCAAGGGGTTGGCTGTTGGAAAGAAAAGGGGTTCCTGGAATAGCTTTGGGCCTCATCTAGCAAGGTAGGTGAGGCTGATCCATCAGCGCCCTTAAGCACATGTTTAACTCGAACCCCGAAAGAGCCACTGAAATCCATGGAACAATCAGCACCCTCAGCTCTCACAGACATTCAAGTGTCTGGTGATTCAAAACAAGCTTGTGTGGTGCTTGGTAGGACTGAGCCACAGTGGTGAAAGGAGCCCACTTTTCCAGCTGGAGGCTTCTGTTTCCAGCACCTGCTCAGGCTGCGTGCTGGTCAGTACATCAGGCTACACGCAGGGACAGAAATCCCCTATTCTGAAACCATTTCTAACTTGTCATTTGTTTGTCTCTCTTTTGAAGTCAACAGCCAACTGTGCAAAAGCACCTGTGAAATCTGCCCCGGTTGGAGTGGCTGGAGACATTCCTGTCAGCTCTTCCAGAGCCTGGATTTCACTGACATCTCCCTCAGGTTCTCTTTCAGTTTGTTTTTGGTGGGTTTTGAACTGCCTTAAGAAATTCAGTTTAGAGGATAGCTAGGTTTGTTTAAAGTGGAGTTTCTCAGCTCTGAAGTAGAAATGGCTACGTTTAAGGCAAGGTTGGAAGGTCCTTTTGAGCCCCATGGGAAACTTGTTCAGGAGGCTACAACAAAGGATATGACAAAGGATACAGCAAACACATGGGGTTGGTTTTGCCTAGCAGTTGAAAATAACATTACTGATATTTATCTGTTACTGTTCCTCCAGGCCTAAATACTTAGTTTTTAGCCACCAATGACAAGATTAACAACTGTTCTCCTTGGGCTAATGTATTTTATTTCTTATTTACCTGGTGAACACTGACAGCCAGCGATATGCTCTGCAATAGCCAGTTCTTGGCCAGGCCTTCCTCTGTGGTCTTAGTTTGCATTAACCTGGGAGTATTAATCAGGTCATGGAGACACCCCGGGACATAAACCATCTCAAAACACCCAAAACAGACACACCACACTAAGAATCAGCACACTGAAACCATGGGATTGAGTGCAGTGTCCATCAGCTGAATCAGGTTAATCACATATACACTAAGGGAGTCCAAACATAAAACATCTGATTTCCACCAACCTCTAACTACACAAACTCCAGCAAAACCTAAAGCACTCTGAGACATGGCCAGCTCACTGACCCTACCAAATATGATGTTGATGTTACCCCCTTGAAAACAAGGTCCTGTTCAAGTAAGGAAATTACTAGTCACAAAAAGACTTCTGGTATCACCAGTGGTCTAAATCACGCTGAAAGAGAAGTTATGCAAGGCTCAGCCCTCCCCAGGAAACAATCTCCAAAGTCCACACCCTCGAAGCCCGGGTGTTACACTCCTTTCCACAGACATGCCAACCTTGGTGTTACTTGTCCCTAGCTTCTACTGGAAGGCTGTTTCAGAGCCTCCCTGCTCTGCAGAGTCACAAACCTTCCTCTGGTTTGAGCTTAGTGTATTTATGCCAGTTTGGACCAATTTAGACTAGTGCTCTTTAACTTACATTGCTTATTTTCCTCTCTGATGTTTACCATCCTGATGCACAGATGTATCACCATCACCCTGCTTCTCAGCTTTCATTTCATCTAGGTTAAAATTGCAGCTCTTTCATTCTTCTCTCAAAGGACAAGCTCTCCATCCTCCCAGCATCTTCACCATCCTTTTTGATATGCACCCCAGGTCAAATTCACACCTCAAGAACCTGGGGACCAAAATTGTCCAAGGGATGACACAAGAAGCTTCACCAGTCCCTAGGAAATGGCACACCTACCTTCTCCAGGAAGAAACACTTCCCAGGATACATTTGAAGTTGCGCATACCTATCTCAGAGCCCATCCTGTGACTGAGCTATCCACACATATTCCTTCTCCTTTGTCATCTACAGCTGACGAGTCTCTAGATTACAGTAAAAATTCTTTTTACTCCCTGAACTCATGATTTTACAGTTTGCACTACTGGATTTCATCTCTTTTCTATTACTCCGGTCTTCAAGGTCATCCAGTTCTTTCTGTATGGCACGCCTCCCAAGTCTGTGTCATCAGCAGACTTCAGCAACATGCTATGTTTTGTGCCAAGGTCATTCATGAAAATATTAAATAAGATCCGTCCCCAAGATGAATCCTTGAAGAGCGCTGCTCACATACTCAGCCAGATACTCTCCCTTTTAATGCTACTTGTTCTTGTCGCTCAGACAGTTCTTTGAGCATCTTAACGGTACTCGTTCTAATCTCTAACTTATGTGATAAGCATGCAAACGGCACAACATCAGATCATTTACTGATGTTCGGATCAGTAAGACCCATTGCAGTCCTCTTGCCTAGAAAGCCCAACTATTTAATCCAAGAAAGCTGCCAGGTTTGGCAAAACTTCTCCCAGGAGTCACACAAATTATTCAGGATGCCACCTCTCTCTTTCTGACTGTGACTTCTCTTGACATCTGCTTCCCTCAGGAACCACAGGTCTGCTAGCCTCAGCAAAGACATCCCCGTGTAGACACCCTCTTGCCAGCTGCCCCATGGCTAGGAAATCATTTCCCACAGGAGCAAAATGACCATGAACCTCAGAGCTGCCACCATAAAAGGAAAATAAAACCCAAATAAAGCCTTCCCCTCCCAGAGAAAGATCAAACTCTCCCGGACTGACTCTCCCAAGTAAACCAGCTCATAATGAGCCAGTTTCCACATCACAACTAAGATATGATGAGGATGGCTCAGCTTCCTGGTAGATCTTACACCTGCCCAACCTCTTGTGTAGTGCCAGGTTCCTAGGAATCGTTATCATAGAATCATAGAATGGTTTGGGTTGGAAGGGACCTCCAAAGCTCATCTAGTCCAACCCCCTGCAGTGAGCTGGGACATCCTCAACTACAGCAGGTTGCTCAGAGCCTTGTTGAGCCTAACCTTGAATGTCTCCAGGGATGGGGCCTCCACCACCTCCCTGGGCAACCTGTTCTAGTGTTCCACCACCCTCATAATAAAGAACTTCTTCTTTATGTCCAACCTAAATCTACCCTTCTCTAGTTTAAAACTATTGCTCTTTGTTCTACTGCTACATGCCCATGTGAACAGTCCCTCCCCGCCTTTTCTGTAGGCCCCCTTTAAGGTCTGAAAGGCCACCAGAAGGTCTCCCCAGAGCCTTCTTTTCTCCAGGCTCAACAACCCCAACTCCCTCAGCCTGGCCTCAGAAGAGAGGTGCTCCAGCCCTCTGAATTATGCTACAGTACATTAAAATTAACACTGTTAAATTAATGTTAATGCTGTTAAAGCATGAAGTGAGTACCACTAATGAAAGAGGTGTTGGCTGAGTTACTGTAATTTTGCCCAACACAATAACGCCGTTAGAAAGAGCTGTGTGCTTTGATGCCTGTGCACGTAGATGGCTTTGTGTACCAGCATTTGACTACTGATAAAATCCATCAACTCTGGTACAAACTCGCGCCTGTTTTTGTCTCATCTTAAGCAGGGAGGAAAAGAAAATGACATCAGCCCAAAAGGAATAAAGGGTACGTTGCTTTCCTTTGATAAGGCTGGGAAACCAGCAGCTCGCCGTTTGGGATTCATTGGTATTCACTGTCATAAACACACGTCCTGATGTATGTATGTGATTATAACGAGCGCTGTACAAAAACGACACTGTAATTTAGGACCAAGACAAACACAAGTGATGCAGTTCAAAGCTCCGCTGCACTCACTGGACTTGTGTTTGGTTTTCTGCTTTGTTTTGAACCCGCTCGCCATGCCCACAAAAAGCGAGGATCGCCTCGAGGGTTGCCCCAGCTGAAAAGCAGCTGCAGTGATCCCCGCTGACCTTTCTTTCTGATAGCACCCCGCCTGCCTTTTAACGGAGGCCTGAACCGAGTCAGAGGTGAAACAGATAAATGACTGAAGATCCAAATGTTTTCTCAACAGGCAAGTTCCCACATGCTCAATTTTCTTTTCCTCCACGAAGAACAAGAGGGGGAAAAATTGCAAGTGATTAGCTAATGAACATCTGGTTTGCTTTATTTGCGCTTCCTTGCAGCCAGGGGTTGCATTTACTAATTTTTATTTCCTACTAGAAAAAAAACCAAAACAAAACAACAACAANTCAGTAAGACCCATTGCAGTCCTCTTGCCTAGAAAGCCCAACTATTTAATCCAAGAAAGTTGCCAGGTTTGGCAAAACTTCTCCCAGGAGTCACACAAATTATTCAGGATGCCACCTCTCTCTTTCTGACTGTGACTTCTCTTGACATCTGCTTCCCTCAGGAACCACAGGTCTGCTAGCCTCAGCAAAGACATCCCCGTGTAGACACCCTCTTGCCAGCTGCCCCATGGCTAGGAAATCATTTCCCACAGGAGCAAAATGACCATGAACCTCAGAGCTGCCACCATAAAAGGAAAATAAAACCCAAATAAAGCCTTCCCCTCCCAGAGAAAGACCAAACTCTCCCAGACTGACTCTCCCAAGTAAACCAGCTCATAATGAGCCAGTTTCCACATCACAACTAAGATATGATGAGGATGGCTCAGCTTCCTGGTAGATCTTACACCTGCCCAACCTCTTGTGTAGTGCCAGGTTCCTAGGAATCGTTATCATAGAATCATAGAATGGTTTGGGTTGGAAGGGACCTCCAAAGCTCATCTAGTCCAACCCCCTGCAGTGAGCTGGGACATCCTCAACTACAGCAGGTTGCTCAGAGCCTTGTTGAGCCTAACCTTGAATGTCTCCAGGGATGGGGCCTCCACCACCTCCCTGGGCAACCTGTTCTAGTGTTCCACCACCCTCATAATAAAGAACTTCTTCTTTATGTCCAACCTAAATCTACCCTTCTCTAGTTTAAAACTATTGCTCTTTGTTCTACTGCTACATGCCCATGTGAACAGTCCCTCCCCGCCTTTTCTGTAGGCCCCCTTTAAGGTCTGAAAGGCCACCAGAAGGTCTCCCCAGAGCCTTCTTTTCTCCAGGCTCAACAACCCCAACTCCCTCAGCCTGGCCTCAGAAGAGAGGTGCTCCAGCCCTCTGAATTATGCTACAGTACATTAAAATTAACACTGTTAAATTAATGTTAATGCTGTTAAAGCATGAAGTGAGTACCACTAACGAAAGAGGTGTTGGCTGAGTTACTGTAATTTTGCCCAACACAATAACGCCGTTAGAAAGAGCTGTGTGCTTTGATGCCTGTGCACGTAGATGGCTTTGTGTACCAGCATTTGACTACTGATAAAATCCATCAACTCTGGTACAAACTCGCGCCTGTTTTTGTCTCATCTTAAGCAGGGAGGAAAAGAAAATGACATCAGCCCAAAAGGAATAAAGGGTACGTTGCTTTCCTTTGATAAGGCTGGGAAACCAGCAGCTCGCCGTTTGGGATTCATTGGTATTCACTGTCATAAACACACGTCCTGATGTATGTATGTGATTATAACGAGCGCTGTACAAAAACGACACTGTAATTTAGGACCAAGACAAACACAAGTGATGCAGTTCAAAGCTCCGCTGCACTCACTGGACTTGTGTTTGGTTTTCTGCTTTGTTTTGAACCCGCTCGCCATGCCCACAAAAAGCGAGGATCGCCTCGAGGGTTGCCCCAGCTGAAAAGCAGCTGCAGTGATCCCCGCTGACCTTTCTTTCTGATAGCACCCCGCCTGCCTTTTAACGGAGGCCTGAACCGAGTCAGAGGTGAAACAGATAAATGACTGAAGATCCAAATGTTTTCTCAACAGGCAAGTTCCCACATGCTCAATTTTCTTTTCCTCCACGAAGAACAAGAGGGGGAAAAATTGCAAGTGATTAGCTAATGAACATCTGGTTTGCTTTATTTGCGCTTCCTTGCAGCCAGGGGTTGCATTTACTAATTTTTATTTCCTACTAGAAAAAAAACCAAAACAAAACAACAACAACAAAAAAGGAGCATTTTTTTTCCCCCCAAAGCCTGTAGAGGAGAAGGCTCCTCACCAGTGTGGCCGTTCTTTCCACCACTGTGATTACCTGGCCCACATGCCACGTCCTGTGTGGTTACCTTCTGTCCTGAACTTTTCATGTGGTTTGACATGTCTTTAATTTAGACAATCAGACCACGGCTAACCTGAAACAAAAACACTCTTTGGAGATCCTGAGCCCTTTTTTTTGAATTCTGCAGATGTCAACCCAGCAGGATGCGATGTCAAACTGTTAATTATATGTGTAAACAGGGTCGGTGGTAATTACATACTAAACACAAATATTATCTGATGTAAATATAGACTGATTGTGCTCTTGCACTACCGACTGCTAAAAATAGGTGATTTAAGGCCCAGCTCTGCACTGACTTCAGATTTGGGCAACGACGTTGATTCAGCTCCTGAATTCATCTCTCCACTTGTTTATTTTCAGGGCTTTGCACAGAACTGATCATTTGACCTTGCCCAGGAATAATCAGAGATGGTATTTATGAAGAAGCACCTCAGAAGAAAACAATGTGGAAATCTGCTCTTCTTCCCTCTCATAGAAATCCAGTTTTCCAAGAGGGTTTAAGTGCTCACCTGAACTTCTGCAGCCCTTTCGGAGCATTTCAAGCAGGTTCCCAAAATCTTTTGCTGCTTTGGGGAATTACAACCTTTCTTTGCATGGTCAGTTCATTTCAGAGGCAAGTGTGGCTTCTTCATTGTTTGCTGTTGCCCAGCGTTGAACCAGGGGTTAAGGAAAATAATTGCTAGCCATAAACCCTTGAAGAACACCGTTTAGTTTCTTCCTCCCACTCCCACAGATTTACCTTTCACTTATTTTCTCAGTGAGTCGCTCACTCCACTCTGTTTTCACTGCCGTCACAAAGCTTTCCAACCCTTGATGGTACATTTTTATTCAACAGACTAAACTCCAAAATTACTGAAATGCCCGCCTAATCTTGGAGCCAGATCCAGAGCGAAGTTGCGGCAGTGTAAATGTGGAGGGACGCTCATGTGACACTTGTAACTGATATCATACTCTGCCCCATTTTATCACCCCCATCTTTCTTTATCGTCAGACTGTCCAACCAACTTGTTCTCTAGAGAAGGATCATAAACCCACAGGTAATTGCAGGATGGCCACACAGACAGTAAAAAGAAAAACCCTGCAGATGGGTAGTTCAAAGAGGGATTTCTCAAAAAAAACCCCAACAAACCCACCACCAAACCGCTGAAAGGAGCCAAGCTGTGTCTCATTTGTGGAGGTACCGAGCATCTAGAAGTTTATTTAAAATCAGCAATAGCTGCAATACACAACGCCTGTCAGAATCAGACATTTCCCCACAAGTGTGGCTTTTGAAAGGCGTGATTTACTTCAGAACTGAAGAAGAAATAACAGGGCTCTTAGACAGACTAATAAATGTATGGCCCAGATCCTTTTCCAGTAGCATGCTTATTGTCCAAGGCCTCCAGTCAGCAGCACGCTTAATTTTAAGCACATGCTTAAGTGCTTTACTGAACAAAGCTAAAATGTGGACCTGCCAGGAGGCTCAAGGACAGCAACAAGGATAGCAACAGAGCTTTTTACCATTATATGCAGAATCCAAGCTAGGAACAGCTTTTCTCTTTGTAGCTCAGCAACCTTGGAGAGTAAGAAGGTCTTTCCTTGCTTCTTAAGCTGCCCCATATGACCACTAGATGATCCAGCATGGAGCCCCGGCAAGGCTTCATCCAGTGGTATAGGGGACACACAGCTGGTGCACAGCTTCCAGAGCAGATGGTGGTACTGACTTACAGAAAGATAAAGGAGGCAGGATTAGGCAAAGCTACAACAACTGCAGTGCTATGCCAAATAATTTTATTCACCTGACAGTGTCAGTGCACATCTGACAAGGTTAGAGGCTCACCAAAGTCTGAGTATTGCTTAGCAACTCACCTACTCCAGATATTTAGTCTGGGAGACAAGAAAAATATCCAGGGTGACACATGTGACAGATGTGTAGAATCCTCCTTGCTTAGTAGGGTAATACTCTACTCCAAGGATTCTGCCTGGGAAAAGGACTATTGCTACCTCTGCAATCTTTAAGAGAGAAAGGAAAAGTAATAACCATAT
>WEIS01053870.1:0-20325 GCA_013389965.1 Todus mexicanus
CTGATGTGCCCTGCAAGGGCTGGTGACATCTGGCAGACATCCAGCAAGGGCACAAATGGCTATTTGAAGGCTCAGGGTGATCTAGAGAGCAACTCATGTGTGGGGTGGCTGAGGGACCTGGAGGTGTTGAGCCTGGAGCAAAGGAGGCTCAGGGGAGACCTTCTGGCTCTGCACAACTCCCTGAAATTCAGGAGCTTGGAGCCAGGGGGNTGGACTGGATGATGATGATGGCATCTTTCAGGGTGTTCCTGTTCTGGATCTGCTGGATGTTACCATGACCTGGGAAGAGCAGCACAGGGAGAGCCCCAAGTCCCACCTCTGTGCCAGGCTCCTGAGGAACAGGGACGAGCTTGGCATGGACAGGTAGATGAGGGAACCATAGTGACATGTCCTCTCCCTTGGGAGAGACCAGAGCATTGCAAACTGCCAGATCTAAGGAAGATGGTTTTGGTGCTGAGGGTGGGGAGAGCCTGGCCCAGGTTGCCCCGAGAGGTGGTCGCTGCCCCATCCCTGTCCCCATTGCAGGGGAGGTTGTTGGGGGCTCTGAGCAACCTGCTCTAGTTGCAGATGTTCCTGCTCCCTGCAGGGGGCTGGACGAGATGAGCTTTAGAGATCCCTTCCCACCCAAACCAGTCTGTGATTTTACGACTAGCAGCTCACAACGAGCAAAGAAACCTCCGTGGTGCCATGGAGCACCTACAGTTGTATCTGAAGAGGTCCCACCAGCATGGGGAGAGGTGGGTGTGTAGGAGCACGATGAGGGTTTCATATGGAGGGGGAAAGGTTGAGAGAAGGAGAAAAGCCATCCTGTGGGGTGCATGGAGGATAGGGAGCTCCCACTCACCCATGACTCTGAGCTCTGTCCCACACAAGTGTGGCTGCCTCTTCTCCTCCACGAGGTCCTTGCTGTCACACACGTAGACGCCATTGTCTTCAAAGTCGATCTTGAAGATGGTGAGGTTGATGATGTTGTTCTTCCTCTCAATGCTGTAGCGGGAGGTGTTGTGATCCAGCTTGTAGAAGTCCTTGCTGTTCTCCACCATCTTGTACCACTGCATGCTGCTGGACTGCAGGGAGTAGCAGATGAACTGCACGGGCGTGTTCTTCTTGGCTGCCACGTAGCGCGGGTGCTGCTGCACCATGGGGCACCCGCTGCCTGCCAGGGGATGAGGGCGGTCACGGCGAGCACCCACAAAGCACCAGAAAAAAAAGCAGCTCCAAAGAGACCCTTCCCAAAGCATCTCCCAAATCAAGAGCTTTCCATTTTCATGGAATTACGCTGCTCTTGATCATCATCATTTGCATCTGCAGCAGCAGCAGCATCGGGGGGTAGATGTTTAGTGGCAGCTCCAATTTTCTGTGGGATTGGCTTCACTCAAATACTTTTTTGCTACTCTCACCCCTCTCTATGTTCATCTCCTTAGTCCCAGCTCCAAAGTTCCATTTGGCGCTGGCACGTGCCATGGAAGCTTTGGTGGGGCAGACCCATCTCCCCAGCTCGGCTTCTCTCATGCTCCCACTTTCTTTGCATTTTGGTGTATTTTGTATTTTTGCCCCATTTTTGCTCCCAGAGCTGGTGAGTTTGAGGGCTCGCTTGGGTCACAGTGTTCGTGTTTGATACCCCGTGGATGAGAGCGACACAAGCTCTGGGTGCCTGGTCCCAAGGCATGGCTTGTCCATGCAGCATACTCTTCAAATGCAGAAAGAAAATGTGTGTGTGCTTAGGAAGGACCAAACGGATCTGGTTTTGCCAAGGCAGAGCAACGTGCAGGGCTGGGGAAATGCTGTGAAGAAGGTCACAGCCCGGGAGTTGCTTTTGTGATGGAGAAGGCCTGTGGGTGATGGAACATCTCCAGCTCTGCAGGGGACCAGCACCTTCATGGCATAGCCAGTGGGGACAAGAGGGACCCTGGGGACACACACAGGGAAAGAGCCCAGTGGGTCTGCGAGGTTACCTGTGCTGCTCCTGGTGCTGTTCTTGTCTGCTGAGATCCCACCTGCAAGACAGGAGAAGGGCCCTAAGATAGTGGCTAAGAGTCCGTGGAGGACAAGCCCATGTAGGATGTCACCAGCTCCTCACAGACTGGTGGAGGTTGGCAGGGCCCTCTGGAGCTGCTCTGGTGCCACCCCCCTGCCCCAGCAGGGTCACCCCGAGCAGGGGGCCCAGCATCGCAGTGTCCAGGCGCGCTTGGAATCTCTGCACACAAGGAGACTCCACAACCTCTCTGGGCAGCCTGGACCATGGCTTTGTTGGCACTATGGATGACACATACCATGGGGCCTCTGTGCCCACTCCATATGAGGTGAAGTGCTTGGGAGCATCAACCAGAGCCCTGCTCAGAGGACACGAGGCATCATAGATCTGGGTACAAACCCTTCTGCTTCCATCGCACATCCTGACTCGTCTCTGAGCTGCTTTCTGGTTGTCATGCCAGTAGAACCTACTTTCACTCTTAGTACCCCCGAGGCTGGCACCTCTCAGATCGGGTCCAGACAAACTCACACCTCTTGATTTACACTTTCCATTTTCTGAATCGACCAGAAACACTTTCCCTGCCGGGGCTTCCCTGGGCTTGGAGCCCCATGATGGTTAGNTCCTCAGCTCCAACCTCAACCTCCCCTGGTTGGGGCAACTTGAGGCCGGTTCCTCTTGTCCTGTCCCTTGTTCCTTGGGAGCAGAGCCCGACCCCCCCTGGCTCCAAGCTCCTGAATTTCAGGGAGTTGTGCAGAGCCAGAAGGTCTCCCCTGAGCCTCCTTTGCTCCAGGCTCAACACCCCCAGGTCCCTCAGCCGCTCCTCCCCAGCCTCCTGCTCTAGCCCCTTGCCCAGCTCCGTTGCCCTTCTCTGGCCACGCTCCAGCCCCTCCAGGTCCTGCTGGGAGGGAGGGGCCCAAAGCTGAGCCCAGGATTGCAGGGGCGGCCTCCCCAGTGCCCAGTCCATATCCCTGTCCTGGTTCTGCTGGTCACACTGGTGCTGACACAAGCCAGGACGATGGTGGCTTTCTTGCCCCCCTGAACACACTGCCCCAGAGCCTCTTCCAGGTCACTTTATGATCTTAAATCCTTGGTGGACTTGGGTGGCCACGCAACAGAAACCTTTTAAATACCCTTTCTTCTGAGGGCACAGCTTTTCCCAGCCCAGGATGGGATGTGCTGCAGGTATTTGTGGGTGCCTCTGCTCCAAGCAAGAGTGGCTGGAAAGCGACAGGAGCTGTGCCCTGGGTTTAGCTGCTGTTTCTCCGCAGAGGTGCAAAGGGGAGCATCACAGGGCTGCTCGTACAGGGCTCACAAATCACCCCCAAAAGCCTTTTTCCTCCCATTTAACTTCTGCTTCTAGACACTCGCATGGAGCAAAGCGACATGACTTGGCCATGGCCTCACTGATGTATCAGCCACATCTTCAGGCCTCCAAGAGCAATAAATGGTAAAAAAATAACTGAAACCCTTCCTTCCTGCCACCTGCAAGCACAACCAGGCCGGCTCTGCACCCACTGGACACTGGGCTCCTGCCAACACCAGCCACCTGCAGCAGGGTGTGGTGGCTCCATCCCATCTCTGCACCCCGATGGGAAAGCAAAACCCGACACCGACCCGAAACCCAAGGCAGGCGTCGAGCCCCGAGCCCTGCTGGGGCCTCCCCGGCTCTGCTGCACCCAGGGCTGGTTTCCTGCGCAAAGCGGGACCGAGAACGGCGATTGCAAAGTTCAAAACTAACGGGTTTGAAACCAGCCCTGGGTGAAGTCCCTCGTTGTGCTAAGAGACCCCGGCCAGAGCATCACCTCCGTGCACAGTCCCTTGCTCTGAAACTCAAACCCCGCGTTTGCTGCCTACCTGCGACTAGAGCCACCAGGCAGAGGTTCAGCAGGAGCACCCAGAGCCTGGCGCGGAGAGTCGCCATCGTTCACCGCGAACGGCGGCGAAACATCCAGTCGCTGGCCCTCGCTTCTGCAAAACACGGCGGGGATGTGCCCCGACAGCCTCGGCCTCCCTACCTAAAAATGGCAAAGCTGCCCCTCCACGAGACGGCCCCTTTCCTGCTCATGTAAATCCTCCTCCGTGGGGACTTTCCCCTTAGGGCTGGTTTTGAATGTGGCGCAGACACTGGGGTGGCCGGGGTGGAGCCCAGGGCACCGACCGGCCTCGTGTCTCTGGGCTGTGCTCGTCATGGTGGCGTTATTTGATGGAAGTGGCCATGACTGGGGTGAGTCTGCACCACAAGTGGAAATGAGCCCGTCTGTAAAGCACTCACAGAATCCCGGCATGGCGGGGGTTGGCAGGAACCTCTGGAGCCGCGCTGGTGCCCCCCCCCTGCCCCAGCAGGGTCACCCCGAGCAGGGGGCCCAGCATCGCAGTGTCCAGGCGCGCTTGGAATCTCTGCACACAAGGAGACTCCACAACCTCTCTGGGCAGCCTGGGCCAGGCTCCAACACCCTCCCCCCAAACAAGTTGCTCCTCCTGCTCAGCTGCAACCTCCTGCCTTCCAGTTGGTGTCTGGTGCCCCTTGGCCTGGCGCTGGGCACCCCTGAGCAGAGTCTGGCTCCATTGGTGATGCAAAACCTGGGCTGGGCACAGGAGATGTGCCCAGGGGCCGCAATCGCTGGCACTGCGGCATCCCTGGGGGAGTAGAGGATGGAGGTGACCCCAAGTTTGCACCCCAGCTCCACAGCAGCATGGGCAGATCCCCCCTGTTTAGCCCTGCAAGGCCCTGCTGGCCCAGTTGCAAGAGTTGGAGCAGGAATGGGGTGGGAAGAGGGGATGTTTGTGGGGTTTCTCCTCTCTGCTCATTGTGGGGTGCAGCCGAATCATCCCCTAGCTCTTGCCCTCAGCATCCCAGAGAGCTCCCACAGCTGCCCTGCCAGGTGATATCTACAGGAGTGATATCTTGATGAGAAACAAGGCGGCCAAAACAAGGCCTCACCTCCCTGGGTGCCGGCCATGCCCTCTCCTTCTCCACCCCCTCTTTGCCATGATTGAGACCCTTCTCCAGGACTCCTTTGGAGACAACCGCTCCCTGGGGAAGCACAAGGTGGCAGCCCAAGGTGAGCTCTGTCCCACTTTACTCTGAGACACAAATTCGGTTTCCCTCCGTGCCGTGCCCTCCGGCTGCTGCGCGTTGCCGGTTGCAGGCGAGCACTGAACTGTAAATCCATGTGAAAAACACCTTGGGGTACTTCTGCCAACCGTGTTGCTCCCCGGAGCCTGGGGCCTCCCCGGACCTTCACCTTCTGCAGGTTTGGTGGTTTTTCGGCCGGTTCTGAGCATCCGGTGGCTGCTGGGAACCAGCCCGAGCCACACCTTGCGAGGGGACATGAAGCAAGAAAAAGCAGAAATAAAGGTTTCCAGAGAAAGACTCGCCCCAGGAGAGAAGAGAGATGATGGGAGAGGTGCCTTCTCCTGGTAGAGCAGGTCATGCCGTGCTGTCTGTTGGCTGAGTCCCTGCACCAGAAAAATGGCTGGAAAGAACAGCCCGGCCCTGACATCCCAGGAAGGCAAAAGCGACGGGGGATACCCATGGGCTTGAGTGGCACTGGAGGGATTTTTATTCAGCCCTGGAGTTGGAGATGGGAGCTGTGATGAGCGAGGCAGGGATGCTGGAGGTGCCTGGGAAAGCCCCGTAAGGCAAAATCAGGAGTGGGGCACAAACTGAAGGAGGCTTGTAGCCACCGTGGCCAAATTTCCCCCACGTGCTGCCTGCAGGTTCCTTGGCACCCCTGAACAAGCACAAACCTGGTCCAGAGGGGTTCAGTGCCCCCTTGAAGTCCCCTGTGCTTGGAGTACTCAGTGACATGGGATGCAGCAAGACCTGAAGGTCTCACCAGGAGGATCCTGTGTGCCCATATCCCCTCCCCTGGGCCACGCTGGCTCCTCAGCACATGGCACATGGCCAGCCCATGCCCCGTGGGCAGAGCAGAGCCGCTGCCAGGCAGCTGCACCCTTCCCCAGCCCATTGCTATTCATCAGGGCTTGGGTTTCACCGCTGGCCTTTCGCCTGCTGCGGGAGGACAGGGACCGTGGGTTGTGCCACCTCCCCCTGCCTGTGCGGTACCACGATGCTCAACTTGAATTACGCCAGCCCTGGGACGAGCTGTTCCAGCCAGAAAGAAAACAGAGCAGCGAGGCCGTGCCGTGGCCCTAGGAGACGTCAGCGGGTCCCGGAGGTGGCTCTTCCTCCAGCCACACATTGACGCAGAAACCTCCTTCACCCACCTCTACCTCCTCCCCGTGATGCTGAACTGCTCCTACGTGGCTGATGGCGCAAGTTTGGTCCCACAGAGCCTGATGTGAGGCAACCTGGGGGGTCTGCACCTTCTCTCAGTCCACCTCTCTCCTGGGTTGAACCTGCAGCAACATCTCCTACAGCTTCTAGAATCAGGGTTTGTTGCCTTGAGGCACTGAGGGCTCCAGGGGACTTGTTCATGGGCAGAGCAGAAGCTCTGGGGTCAGGGCCGGGTTGGAGGTACCAGGGTGATGTAGTTCAGGGGGAGTTTGGGCAGGATGGGGCCACCAGGTCCTGCTGAGGATGGCAGGTCCAGCTAAGGCCATGCTCAGGGGCTCCTCATGTCTGCCCTGGAGCTCCTCATGTCTGCCCTGGAGCTCCTCGTATTTGCCCTGGGTCTCCTCATGTCTGCCCTGGAGCAAAGGGGTGGGGGCATTTACCCCTCCCAAGTGCATGGAGAACATTTTCCCTCCACTCTAACACACACCGATGACCTTGGTATCGTAATAATAGACCATTTATGATTGTTTATTTTAAGAAATGTACAAAGAAAAATGGCTTTAGCTCACACAAATCCTGCTCTTGGGCATTTCCCCACCACCGACGACACAGACGTACAAGCAGCATTGATCGTGAACCACAATCCGGGCTGGAAACCTCCGTGCCGGGGGATGCTTCCCGCATAAAAGCCATTGAAAGCAGCTCAGGCTCCTGTCCTGGGGAGCAGCATCACCCTACACGACACAGGAACGAAAACACGACGCCAACGGGCCGAGCAGAGCGACCCCGGCCGACAGCACGTGGAGACGAGCGAGCTCAGCACCGCTCCTGGTCAACCTGGACGTGGGGCACCCGTCACGGCTCAGCGCCAAAATCAGCCCGCGAAAAGAACTAGAGAATTATAATAATAATAATAATAATAATAATACAAAAAGACAGACCCTTTGGCTTCAAGAAGCAGCCCTTGATTTAACTGGAAGAAGTTTTGGTTCATGGGTGTGGGGTTTTTTTTGATCTCAAGAGGGTTTTTTTCCCTTTTGAAGGCAGGAGGTGGCCCAGAGATGAACTCGGGGCCTTTTGAATGTTTTTCTTGGTTTACTTTCCTCTTGCCCACCTGCGTAAAGAGCAGCAACCCCCTTCCCCCCCTGGGAAAATCCTCCTCTGCTGGGAGGTTTCCTGGTGAGGACCTACCTGGCCCCAGCAGGGTCTGCAGGGCTCCCAGCACGTGCCACCAGGTCCTCTCCAGAGCCCCAGGCAAGGGAAGGATGCTCTGCCCGAATGTTTTGGGATTCACATCCCAGGGGGAACGAACGTTCGCTGCATTAAGGTCTCCGGTGCTTGGTGGCTGATGAGATTTAAGGGATCCTGTTGTTGCAACCCATTGCAAGGACCTTTCAAACCTGCTCCAGTCCCTGGGGATGTGCCTCGTTAATTAAGGCTAATCAAGAACGCTCCAGTTGGATGTTTTCTCTTGCTGTGGGGCTTGAAGAAACCCAAGAGAATTTTGTTGTGGGTACTACGGATTCTTCAGAGAATCAGAATGGTTTGGGTTGGAAGGAACCTTAAAGATCATCCAGTTCCACCCCCCTGCCACGGGCAGAGAGAGCTCCAACTAGACCAAGTTGCTCAAAGCCTCATCCAACCTGGCCTTGAACAGTCCCAGGGAGGGGCCACCCCCAGTTCTTGGAGGAGGTTTTCCAAACCCTCCATTCATCCTTTGCCTTCCTGCCACAAAATCTGGATGAAACAGGCAAACAGAGAAGAGAAGTGATAGCCTATAAACACCCTTTCCATTTGTACCTCAGAGACCTGAATGATTTATGATGCCAATGCACGTTCAGAGAGACCTTTAGAACTGGATAGTTAACCCTGAGAACGTATCTGCGGATGCTTTGCTTGGGCTTCGCAAACAAATCTTTAAGACATAATTGCACTTTCTCTGTACAGAACGAAACAAAAAAGAATCCTTCAAGCTTCTTCGAATACTCAAAAAGAAAGGTGCTAGTTTAAGACATCGGAGCTTTTTGTTCACAAACCCTTGGCTTCGCTGTAATTATTCTTACTATTATTTCACTTGGCTCATCTTCCACCGGCTACTTGGCTGCGCTCTGGAAGAATAATCTACAAGACAAATCTCAGAACTGTGAAATAACATTAAGAAGTAATTACCTCAGTAAAACGACTCGTGTGTTCATGTCTGAAAAACATCGTTACCGTGCTGAGATCATTTCCAAACTCAAAGGTTTCTCTTTCACCAACAACAGATTTCACATTGAATTCTCATAAGAAAAAAAAAAGTAAATCTTAAACTCTTTGCAAGTGCAGTGAGCTGTAAAAACCAGAATCAGCAAGAGATCCTGCTTCGAAAGTTAAGGTGTCTACTTGAAAATATCTGAAATCCGCTCAATAGCTAAGATCTAGGATCTGCCTGTGGAAGAGCTCTTCAAAAGGAGATACCAACGAGGTCTGTCCAGGCTGGGTGCGAGGTGGAAGCCTCTCTCGCTTACACCAGAGACTCTTTCACAACACGTTCCTGATCCCAAGCTTTCGCTTCGCTGGGAGCATCTTGCATCTCCGAGCTGGGAACAGGCACAAGACCAAAGGCAGGGCCTGTCTCCACATCTGTCCCACTGTTCCCATACATCTCGTGCATTTTGGTGGCGAGCAGACCTTCCTTCTCGGGTGCGTCCTCTCTCGAGGCGTCCTCGTCGTTATTGTGCCTGTACATGTAGGACGCCTGCTTCACCGAGCGCCTCAGGAGGTACCTCCGGAAAGCCCTCTGGATTTTGGTAGCGCACACTTCCTCGTGTTTCCTTTTCAGAGTGGTGGTGATGGGCTCGTAGGAAACCTTCGAGGGGTTTGCGGCCATGAACTTCTCCTCCATGGTGGCCTTCAAGGCGTCCATCTCTCCTGAGTCTCCCAGCACTTCCTTAGTCAGGGCAAAGAGGATATCCAGACAGTGGATTTTGTCCCCAGCAACCATTGGTAGATCCATGGTGATTAGCTTGATCTTGTTCGGCTTGGGAATTTTGAGCGGTTCCTGTAAGGTGTCTACAAAGTCAGACAAGGTGCCGTACGCAATGAACTGGGTGGCGTCCGGGTCAAACTTCTCCCAGGTTTCATAAAACATTTCGAAATCATCTTCGCAGAGAGGTTCACCGCTCTCCTCCGTGGCCACATTGAAGTTCTCCAGGATGATGGCAATGTACATGTTCACCACGATGAGAAAGGAGATGATGATGTAGCTGCAGAAGAAGAAGATGCCAATGGATGGGTTGCCACAATCCCCTTTGACCGAGGTGCCAGGGTTTTCCAGGTCAGGGTCACAGTCGGGGGGACCGCTGTTCAGTATCGGGTTGAGGAGACCATCCCATCCAGCTGACGTGGTGATCTGGAAGAGGCAGATCATGCTGTTCCCAAAAGTTTCGAAGTTGAAGATGTCATCGATCCCTGATTCCTTCTTTACATAGGCAAAGTTGGACATCCCGAAGATGGAGTAGATGAACATGACGAGGAAAAGCAGGAGGCCAATGTTGAACAGGGCAGGCAGGGACATCATCAGAGCAAAGAGGAGAGTCCGGATGCCTTTTGCCCCTCGGATCAGCCGGAGGACACGACCAATCCTTGCCAACCTGATGACCCTGAAGAGGGTAGGTGATACGAAATACTTCTCTATGATGTCTGAGAGGACGATACCTATGAAGGGATGAAGAAGAGTGAGTTTGTCATGCTCTGCAGCCAACACAAGGAAGTGAAGTGGAGCTGCTCCACTCTGCCAGAGTTGGGCAGATACAGGGGGATGAGGCCACCACTGATGGCACAGACCCAATGGTTAAATGCTGGCTGCTTGGTTTCAGTAGTGCAGCCAGGCAACGTGGAGACAAGGGGACCCCAACACCAAGGAGGAGGAGACACATCCCTCATCCAGCTTGCGGCGTGGGGTGGCCCCACATCTGTCTTGTCTGTTGGTTTGGTTCTGCTCAAGGTGTTAGTGTAAGGGGGTGGCCAGTGACAGCTTAGTGGCTGTGGCTCAGCTAGACCATTTTCACTCATCATTATCCAGCGGGACTCACCTAAGATGGAGAAGATGACCACCACAAAGTCAAAGATGTTCCACCCAATAGTGAAGTAGTAGTAGCGCAAGGCAAACATTTTGAGCACGCACTCTCCGGTGAAGATGACGATGAAGACCAGGTTTATCTTGTAGAGGACAGATGTTTTGAGTTCGCTTTGATCATCCGTTTCAACCATCATAGTCACCATGTTAAGGCAGATCAGGATCATGATGGTTATGTCAAACACTTGCTTGGTAACAAAGTCAAACACCATCCCTTGAAACTTGTTCTGCCGTGAGGACCACGTGGATGATGATGGAGAACCAGAGGCGAGGTGGGAACGCGGGACAGACACACACAAAACAAAAGAGGCAACAGAAAGAGAAGGAACCGTGTTTAAAAGATGTCAGGAAACCTCATGCTTGTGGCCAGTACATCAGTTTCATGGCCCTAAAAGCTCTGGGAGGAGGATACCCAGCACCTTGCAGGATGAAGCTCAGCTGGTAACACCACGGCCAGGAGGTGTGGGCACAGGGGACAGTTGCTTTGTAATTTTATCCACAAGGTGAAAACAAAGACATGGAAAAGGCCTCTCTTGAGCAGGGTGGTCAAAACCAAACCCAAGTCACAGCTGTGTGTGTACTGGGACTGGTGTCCCTTCTAGGAACGTTGAAAGCTGAGCTTTCCCCCAGTCTGACTCCCTTCAAGAGAGGAGCTGGGGAAAACTCTAATCATGGAATCATAGAATCGTTTCAGTTGGAAAAGACCTTTAAGATCATCGAGTCCAACCATTCCCCCAGCACTGCCAGGGCACCACTACCCCATGTCCCTCAGCACCACATCTCCATGGCTTGGAAACCCCTCCAGGGATCAGGGGGACTCCACCCCTGCCCTGGGCAGCCTGGGCCAGGCCTGTGGAACCCTTGGCAGTGGGCAAGAAATTGTGTCCTTCTGGACAACAGGGAATGGAAACATCCTCCCCTTGCCCTCACCAGCAGATCCAGGGCTGAAGAGCAGACCCAAAGGAGGTTTTGCCTGATGTGACCTCCTTGTGAAGATCCGTCTCTTATCAAGGTTCTTTCTCTAGAGTAGCAACAGGGAGCTGGATTTGTCTCCTTGCCCTGGCAAACCCTTTTCCCTAGACCCTTCTCGCTTGCTTTGGGACAGCTGGTGGCTTGAAGGGCTCCCTCCCTGATGCGCTCCAGGGCCATTAACCCAACATNATAAAATAATGGCCCAGGTGTGCAACCACAACAGCCATGGCACCAGCAGGAGAAAACATCCCCTCCGTGCCTCCTCCCTCTGCACCCATAAATGAAATGCTCTGCAAAAGCTGTGGCCAGGACACAGACCCTGGGTGCTTTGTCCAGCTCTCCTTGTTCACTCTGTGGGAAGCCACTAAAGCACACCAGCAATTCAGGTTGGACCCTGGGATCCTTCTGAGCACCCGGGTCCGCTCGCTCCATGGCCATTCCTCGGGACAGCAGTAGCTGCCTGACCCAGAAAATACTCATCTTTTTCTTCTGCTGGTTGAAGTTGTCGATGATGACACCGATGAAGAGGTTCAGGGTGAAGAAGGCGCCAAAGATAATGAAGATGACGAAGTAGATGTACATGTAGAGGTTGATCTCATACACTGGTTGCTCTTCAATCTGATCAGGAGAGATGGGGAACATGAGACTGACCCTCTCCAGAACACATGTCCCCAAGCCCTCGGACAAGGGGTCCCTCTATCTGGACAGAGCTGTGGGGTGGCTGCTCCAAACCCTTCAGTAGATGCTGTGTGGGTTGAGTGGTCCCTGTGGAGGCAGCCACAGGAAAGGACATCTACATGACAGCAGGATGTGCCCATGGGTGGGATACAGACAGTTCCCCAACACCAATGGACAGAGCCAGTGAGGATGCTGTGGCCAAGGGGTTCATCCTCAGCCTCTGCTGAGCTCCTCCTTGACCCCAGCGCTCTGCTCCCAGCCTACCAGGGGGAACTGGCTTGGTGGGATGAGCGACGCTTGGTGCTGGTTGTGAGACACCCCTGCTTGTCCCCTCACCTCGCGCGAGTCCACGGCAGCGTACATGATGTCCATCCAGCCTTTGAAGGTCGCCTGCGGAGAAGAACAGATTCACTGGGAGGTTTTTGGAGCTCGGGATGGAGGGGAGTGCGATGGGCACGTGTTCGAGGTTTAGTTTGGGGGTTTAGCTCTGAGCTCGCCCTGCTCAGCTTGGGGTTACAGCTTCTCCATGGGAGTGGCAGGAGAGGGACCATGACCTGAATCCACCAGAAAAATGCCCTGCTACAGAAATACCCAGATTTGCACGTGCACAAGTGTGTGGACACACAAGCTCTGTTCCCTGGCTGTGGTTACCAGGGACTTCCCACAGCTCCGCAGCGAACTGGGCTGGGGAAAGAAGCATTTGACTCTTTTCCCCCCAAAACAAAGAGCAGTTCCCCAATGGCAGAGCTGTGCTGGGAGCAGCTGCCTCCCTCCCATCTCCTGAGCCCTGATTTCTGGATTGCCGCCTTTCCTACCTGCTGGATCCCAGCCCAGGTGGGGTGGGGGCTACACTGCCTCTTTTTGACCCTTTTACTGCAGATTTGTTAAGCAAAAAGCCTGAGCAGCTTGTTTCCTGAACCTGATGGAACAACAAATCTGAAGAGGAAGCTGAATTTAAAAGCTGCTCAATCAGTTTGGGTGATGCTCTGATTCAGCCACCGCTGGTTCCCCTGGATCTGCTGGGAGTAACCCCAGCCCACGCCGCAGCGCAGCCCACACCTGTATTTTCATGAACACTGTGATGAGCAGTTCCCCTTCTGCTCGCCCGGCTCAGCTGCTGAGACTTCGGTGGAAGCACAGCTGCCTTCGCCCACTGCCCTGCCGCGGACACNCTTCTACCCTGTCCCTTTCCTTGTTGGCTTTGCAGGGAGGGGCGTTTTTGTGTTAAACACCAATTTTGAAGCTAAGAAGCACCTAAGAAGCTCCATCTGGACATCAGGGGAGCTTCTTGCATCAGCCAGATGCTGCTAGTGCTGCCCTGCTACGGTGATGCGCGTCTTGGAGGGACGACAGCTGCTTTCCTTACGTACCACCTGCAGCAAGGAGAGGTATCCCAAGCCCACGTTGTCAAAGTTGACCTTGACGTTGACCCATCTGACTTCGTTAGTGTGGAGGAGGGCCATGCAGTCGCTCTTGTTGTTCACCACACTGATGTCGAAGAGCTCCCCCGTGGTGGTGTTGACGCACCTGTAGTACTTCCCTGCAAAGAGGTTCACCCCCATAATGCTGAATATCAGCCAGAAGATGAGGCAGACCAGCAGGACGTTCATGATGGAGGGGATGGCGCCCAGCAAGGCGTTCACCACCACCTGCAAGGAGAGAAAAGACCTTGGAGGACCTTGGCTAGCAATGATGTGGATCTTCATGTCCCTGTGCTGCAGCCTCACCCTCCCCAGCAGCACCAAGTGGACCCAAACTGAACCAAAGGTACCTTTGCATCGATCCCACTGATCTGGACACCCCTGAAACCCAACTGGGATGGGTCCCTGATGTAGGCGGCTTCGGAAAGGTGCCGCGTCACATGCCCCTGTCAGAACCAGCAGCACAGGGTGGGGACACCTACCCTCATGCCTTCAAATCTGGAGAGGGCACGCAGTGGTCTCAGAGCCCTCAGTGTCCGCAGGGACTTGATGGCTCCCAGCTCAGAGTAACCCATCCAGTTTGCTGTCAGGCTGATGAGGGACACCTGGAAGGAGCAGGCCAAGGGATTAGCAGCATCTCAGATAGAAACAGAACTGAACCATGTCCCTGCAGCTCCCACCCTTCCTTCTCTCCCCAGCACTCCCTCAGGCTGGTGATCCTCGTCTTGTCTTGGGATGCAGGGACTGGCATTGGGTTCTTGAGTCTCTGGTTACTAGCCACCTGAAGGATATCCCTACCTCTTGGGTATGAGGGTGGAGGTGATGGGGCATCACAGAATCACAGAATTATTAAGGCTGGAAAAGACCTCTGAGATCATGGAGTCCAGCCTAAAATGCAGAAGCACTGCACAGGAGGACCAGCCTGCTCTGTCGCAGAGCATTGGGAGACCCTATGTCGCTTCACGTCTCTACAGGGGTCTGATAGAACAACAAAGGCTTGTTCATGGCTTGCCCATAAACCAGAAAGGGTTGGAAAGGGTTTCTGCAACCAGGGAAAGAAGTGACCCTTCCTGTGGAGGACCATTATTTTAAGCAATGGTCTAAGCCCTCATTCCATGACCATGCCATTGCCCTTTAATACATAATATGGGTTCGTCACCAACAGCCTGCTACAATCTCCTAATGCTCCCACATCTCTTGGCCAACTACGACTCTAGAGGTGCTCTTCCATCAGCACTTACATCAACGATGAGGAAATCCAGCCAGCACCAGGCGTTGGTGAAGTACACCTTGAAGCCGTAGGCCACCCACTTCAGCAACATCTCAATGACGAAGATGTAGGAGAAGACCTTGTCTGCGTACTCCAGGATGGTGCGTATCACCTTTCGTTGTTCAATGTAGATGTCCTCAAAAGCCTGGAAGAAGCGTGGAGCTACGTGNGCGGACACACGCTCTTTTTCCGACCGTCATCTTCCTCATGCAAACAACTCCTGCAGCCCACGACCACGGCAGGCTGAGCTTTTCAAATGGGTGGAGGGTGGGGGGGTGTGAAGAGAGAGGCCTCCCCTCCTTGCTCAAGCATCCCGTGCTCTGCAGAGAACTTCTCGCAGCTCCAGGCTGGGTGCTATTTACACTCAGCAGCAGCAGTTCCCTGGTGATACTTCCCATCCCATCCCATCCCATCCCATCCCATCCCATCNTAGCAATGATGTGGATCTTCATGTCCCTGTGCTGCAGCCTCACCCTCCCCAGCAGCACCAAGTGGACCCAAACTGAACCAAAGGTACCTTTGCATCGATCCCACTGATCTGGACACCCCTGAAACCCAACTGGGATGGGTCCCTGATGTAGGCGGCTTCGGAAAGGTGCCGCGTCACATGCCCCTGTCAGAACCAGCAGCACAGGGTGGGGACACCTACCCTCATGCCTTCAAATCTGGAGAGGGCACGCAGTGGTCTCAGAGCCCTCAGTGTCCGCAGGGACTTGATGGCTCCCAGCTCAGAGTAACCCATCCAGTTTGCTGTCAGGCTGATGAGGGACACCTGGAAGGAGCAGGCCAAGGGATTAGCAGCATCTCAGATAGAAACAGAACTGAACCATGTCCCTGCAGCTCCCACCCTTCCTTCTCTCCCCAGCACTCCCTCAGGCTGGTGATCCTCGTCTTGTCTTGGGATGCAGGGACTGGCATTGGGTTCTTGAGTCTCTGGTTACTAGCCACCTGAAGGATATCCCTACCTCTTGGGTATGAGGGTGGAGGTGATGGGGCATCACAGAATCACAGAATTATTAAGGCTGGAAAAGACCTCTGAGATCATGGAGTCCAGCCTAAAATGCAGAAGCACTGCACAGGAGGACCAGCCTGCTCTGTCGCAGAGCATTGGGAGACCCTATGTCGCTTCACGTCTCTACAGGGGTCTGATAGAACAACAAAGGCTTGTTCATGGCTTGCCCATAAACCAGAAAGGGTTGGAAAGGGTTTCTGCAACCAGGGAAAGAAGTGACCCTTCCTGTGGAGGACCATTATTTTAAGCAATGGTCTAAGCCCTCATTCCATGACCACGCCATTGCCCTTTAATACATAATATGGGTTCGTCACCAACAGCCTGCTACAATCTCCTAATGCTCCCACATCTCTTGGCCAACTACGACTCTAGAGGTGCTCTTCCATCAGCACTTACATCAACGATGAGGAAATCCAGCCAGCACCAGGCGTTGGTGAAGTACACCTTGAAGCCGTAGGCCACCCACTTCAGCAACATCTCAATGACGAAGATGTAGGAGAAGACCTTGTCTGCGTACTCCAGGATGGTGCGTATCACCTTTCGTTGTTCAATGTAGATGTCCTCAAAAGCCTGGAAGAAGCGTGGAGCTACGTGACAGGCATCCTTCCATTAGACCCACTGCACAGCTCCGTTGTCCCTGCTTCCCTAAGGCTTGGGATGGCTTGAAAAGCTGAGAGCCTGGCTACAGGTGGCTTCTACTGATGCACCTGGTCAACATGGGGTCTAACTCCTGTTCACAAGTTCTTTTTGGCTATGTAGAGCTTTGTCCTGAAGCAAAGCATCGCTGAATCAAATCAGAGCATCACAGAATTGTTTAGGTTGGAAGAGACCTTGAGGATTGAGTCCAACTGTTCCCCCAGCCCTGCCAGGGCACCACTGCCCCGTGTCCCTCAGCACCACATCTCCACGGCTTGGAAACCCCTCCAGGGATCAGGGGGACTCCACCCCTGCCCTGGGCAGCCTGGGACACGCCTGGGCAACTCTTGACAGTGGGCAAGAAATTGTTCCTCAGCTCCAACCTAAACCTCCCCTGAGACAACTCAAGGCCATTTCCTCTTGTCCTGTCCCTCGTTCCTTGGGAGAGGACTGACCCCACCTGGTTCCAACCTCCTGGGAAGTTGCTACAGAGCAAATGGGACAGGGGGAAAGGTGGGACCTACCAGTGCTCCACTGCTGAGGAGAATCATGAAGACGATGAAGGTCTCGAACCAGTCATGCTCCACGATACGGAAGCAGGTTTTCCGGATGTTCCACCATACCCTCCCTCTGTCGCTGGTGATGTCCACGTAGAGGCAGGGAAACCTCTTCACACAGCCTGGAGATGGGACAAAGAGCTGCGGGTTACCTCCTGGCCAGGGCCTTTCCACCAGCAGGACACTAGGGTCTTTTCAGACCCTCCTGGGTGGAGGTTGGAGCAGGATCCTGTTGGGTTTGAGGGGGTGTGTATAAGAGGGGAACCCCACGGGAACCATCTCCCTGGTCGTACAAAAGGATTTGGAGTCTGGTCTAAGTGAGCCTGGGGGACATTGTGTTGCAAGAACTGGTTGGCAATGGCTCCTCCATAGCCACATCCCCCACTTCATGGGATCCCCTGCCCTGCTTGGTCCCTCACCTTCGGTGAAACACTCCTCGGGCTCGTTGCTCTCCTCAGCCTCTTCTGCCACCTCCTCCTCCTCCGGCTGCGGGGGTTTGTAATCCACGGTGCTGCACAGGGACGACGCGTTGTCGCTGGAGATGGGATTCTGCCAAGGGAGAGGAGGATTCAGGCTGGACTACCCTGCTGAAGGGATGGCTCCTGGGCTGTGCCCGCCTCTGGCCATCCTCCAGCTCCTCCTGCCTCCCACACAGCCCTGGCAGTACCAGGGGAGCTGGCTGCTGGGACCTCCTTGCTTGGAGGCTGCTCTGAGGCCCTCTTCTATAGAAAAGCAATCGAGAATGACACTATTGAATTATCCAGAGCCACAGATCCTGGAGGATTGTTGGTACCTGAGCTTGCACAAGCTTTGCTTTTCATCCAGGTTCAGAGGAGCAGAAGGTCCTCTGACTCCAGCCTTCCTCCCTGCACAGAGAGTCCATCTCCCATCCACTTGCACTATCACCTCAGGCTGCTTTTTCTCACCTCCTGCTCCTCCTCTGCGCTCTCCTATCTAAGAAATTCTCTGCCAAACACTCTTTGGTGCAGCGAGACCTGCAGAAACCCGGGTGGCCACCGCGGCCCTGTGCTCAAGTCCTCCTGGCTTGGCTCGTGCCGAAGGGTGTTTAGGTTGGGGTTCACCCAAGTTCAAAACCTGCATCCCAAATATCTCTCGCCAGCTCCATCCCGCTCCACGGCTCAGCTTGGCTGGCTTCCCAGGCACCACTCAGCAAGGCCCAGAGGGGCTGATAACGAGAAAAAGCCTTGGCAAGCCCCCGGCATATTTTTTCTTCCATTTCTTTCTTGGCTTTCTGAGAAGACCTTCTGCAGCACTTGAGGAAAGGGCAGATCCCCAGCCCTGCCTGTCCTACCTGGGAGCAACTGGCAACCAGAAGGTCTTGGATGGACATCCCCAAAACAGGATGGACTTGGCTGCTAGAGAAGGAGATAATCCTCCCCCCAAGGCTGCTATTGCTTTCCTGGTGCTTTCGGTAGTGAATAAAGAAGCTGCTCCATCCTCCAGCAAGCCACAGAAGACCCTCCAAGGTAATTTGAGGTACTGTCATTGCCTACGGCCTCAGGGGCCACAGTCACATCTCTAGAAGACGTTGCTTTGGGGCACCCTCGCAGCCTGGCTGCTGTTTCCTGGGAACATGTAGGGCATTGGCTTGAGGAGCAGAACTAGGGGGGAACAGGAGGGGCAGAGGGATTAAGAAGCCTCGGCAGGGAGCCAGGCAAGCTGTGACCCCGGGGAAGGACACATGGAAAGTATCTGCCCCCAGGATAAGTCTTGCAAAAGCACAAGGTGGGAATGAACCAGCGCAGCTCTCCCAGAGGTTGAGGGAAAGGTGCCCAGGAGGCACTCGGCAGGCTCGTGTAACCCAGGAGCTTGGTGAACTGGTGCTCAGGGCAGGTCCCGTTGGATGGGGACAGGGATAACTGTGCTGGTCCCATCACATGGTCTCCCAAACTCCATCCCTCGGGGCTCCTGATCCCCCACCCCAATCTGTGACCAGCAGCTTTGCAGGGCAATTTCTATCACACACTTGGTACAGCACCTCCAGCCTGGGCAGGCGTTTCCACCCAAGTCCAGGACTTTCCCCATCCTCACCAGCACTGGGCCCCCTCACTCAGGTGCTTTGCACCCAGACTCACCCTGTGACCCCATAATTCACAGCACTTGACGATGCTCCTGTGATGCACCAAGGCCCAGAGCATCTCAGGAGGCATCACCCTGCCTGGCAGCAAGTGGGGCTGAGGCAAAAAGCCCCTGGGAAGAGCCCTGAGCTGCAGCAGTAACTTCAGAGCCACACACCGACCCTCCTGGTCCCTCATCTCCTTGCTGCTTTGCAGTGCAAAACATCAACCAACCGTAAGATGTTGCTTGAGGAGAGCAGCCGTGCTGCTGCCTCCACCCTACCGCTGTCATCTCACCTGGAAAAACATCTTTGCCTCGTTAGAGAGCTGCTCTAGAAGGGGGAGAAACATTTCCTAGTATTTTTTGAGCAGCCCATGTGGAGAAACCCCTCCTGTTTGCAGTCCTCACTGGTGGCCCTTGCCCGTGATGTGAGGTGGTGTGTTGGGTTTTGGCTCCATCTGGAGCTAGTCAAGGGCATGTGAACACACCGAGGTAGCAACAATCTTCCCCGAGGACCAGCTCAGGGCTCCCACTAATTAGCACCCAACTACTAATTATCATTTCAGATGATGACCACCAACCCCTTGCCCACCCTGCCTGTTTGGACAGGGGCTGGGTGGTTAAGGCACCCCCCTCATTTGTACCTTGGCCAATGTTAGACTGAATTTAGCCACCAAAACCAGCAATGATGATGAGGTGAACTGGGATTTAGTGGTTGTGAGATGCTTCTTGGCCCCTCTGTGTGCTGAGCAGCCAGGGATGGTTCTCAAAACATGAGCTCTGTAGAATCATAGAATCGTTTTGGCTGGAAGAGATCTCTGAGATCATCAAGTCCAACCATTTCCCCAGCCCTGCCAGGGCACCACTGCNCCAGGGAGGCTGCTGGTGCAGGTGCCACTAGATGTCATCTGAACACAGCCCCAACACACCAGAACCGTGTCGGGACACGTCCGATAGCTGCACACCGAGCACAGCAAGCAGCACATTTGCCATGGGTCACAGTCAGCCACCACCTTTCCTGCCACCTCTCACCCGCAGCCCCAACTTTTGAAAGCACCGTTTAACCAACTAAAATAAAATATAAATAATTAAGCAGGATTGTCCCCTCTTTCTGCACCTTGCTCCAAGCAAAGCTGCATCCCTGTCACTGTGCGGAGCTGTGAGAAGCCGGTGGACAGGGAAGGAGGAGGGTGACACTGGGTTTTTGGGAGCCCTGGTTCCTTTTTACCCATACTAAACCCCTTTCCACATTGACACCGTTGCTCCTCTCTCCTCACCATCCCCACCACCCTGTATTTCTCCAGGACCTCAGCGCGCCTGTATTGTGAGAAGTGATTTCCCACCAGGTGATCACCCTCCTCTTGTGTC
>WEIS01053884.1:0-18938 GCA_013389965.1 Todus mexicanus
ATAATAATATTCAAGTGCAGTCACAGCAATGGCATTTCGCATGCATCACCTTCTGAGGGATGATGCTAAGTTGAATTTCAGTAGGGGATGTGGTGCATTTTATCTTCTAGACTTCACTCACCAGTAAATCACAACCTTAACAGTTTTTCAAATGTCCTGTTTGTTGTTTTTTTTTTCTGGAGAACAATGGAGTTGGAGGAGCCAGCAAAGTACACAGGGAAATGTTTTGTGTAATCAGGCATGAGAAATACAAATATTTTCTCGCATTGTGTTTTATACTGCAGTCAAAACAGAGTTTGCGGTTATTTTCAGCCATAATTCTTAAACCAGCCCTGTCTAGTCTAGTTACCGGTTGGATTTCTAAAGCAGATCCATGACAAGAACAAGTGGCTGCGATCATTTAGGTATGTGTGTGCAGCGCAGACCCATTCAAGGCAGCTTGAATAATCCAGCCTCCCGTCTCTGACTGCTTATACTTTCAGCCTGAACTAATATAGCAGCTGGGTGACAACTGCTGGGGGTTTGATTACCAGGCAATAAAGGGGATGCGGGTTTATTCACTGCAGTATCCTCCTCAACATGTGCTATTTGTGCGACGTCAGTTTAAGCTGCTTAAATTTTGGTAACATTCGGAATCAAATCTGACCTCTTGTGTGATGATGTGTTCGTTTCCTAACTTTTAAAAAATGCTCTTTAAGGATTAATGAATTTATTAATATGAATTTAGTCTATGAATGAGTACAATTTGACTTCTAAAAAAAACCCCACCGGGATTTACTGGATGAACTGCCCAATTGTGCCTCCTTAAAAACCCGTGTACGTTGAGAACACCAGGGCACGTCCCCACGCCAGGGCTTCCCTTACTTAGTTTGGAGTATTCTGTTTGATTTGTGGAATAGGGATTAAATTTCAGTGACCTGTTTCATCTTCAGCTTTTCTGGATTACACGATCACAGCTGTAAGCAAGAGAAATCATCACTAGACCAGCTTTAGCCTGTGTTTTGAACTAGTAAGTTGTGTTTAAAGGATGCTAACAAGACATTTCACTTGTGTGCTCACCGGTGCTTCTGCGTCACTCGCCGTACAAACTATTCTGCCACCAAGGGCTCTGTGGTGACACTTCTGAGAGCACAGTCGAGGAAACCTTCTGCCTGCAGTACAGGGGTGAGTCTTAGGTGCGCACATCTAGTAGCCTTGGTCTGAAATCTTGCCTGCTGTGGCTTCCCAAAACCGAGTCTGATACGAGTTAGCTTTGGAGGTCAGCTCAAGAGGCAGCAGGCATTTAGCCCAGCTCAGACCTTGCGGTCCGAGTTATAAACATCCAGCTGGTTTTGTGCAGAACTGTGCCTTGGCAAGGAAGGAGAGGATTGTCAATGGAAATTCTGGGTAAAGACAGTTCCTGAAATAGGTTTCTGTGATCCTGATCCCTCACCAGCGTCCTTGTCTTAGTCTGGTTCATGCTTGAGCAATCAGCATCCGCTTGCCATCTGTCAGAATTTCCTTCCTTTATCCTTTGCTGGAAGTGCTTCAGTAAAAGCTTTGCTGGGGAGGATTAGAGAATCTAGAATTTCTTTTCAGTTTTACCTGTTGTTTCTGTAAGATCTTTGTGTTGGCTTTTCTTGAGTTAACCTGTGTAGATCTTCATACATCCTAGAAATGTGGTACCCACCGTGAGCTGAGATTCGAGTTGGCAGCTGTGCCTTCCTGAGGAGATGACCACAAGATTCATGGCCTGCTACTTTGCAGGGTGACCACCGCTTCTGCTTTCCAGCCCTGTGCATTGTGCTTGTTTCTTCAGAGAAGAATTTTCTGGAGTGGAGAAGTCTCTATCTTGCAAAATAGATTTATCTGTGTGTGATACAAAGGGGCTCTGACTATTTTTCTAGCTGTCCAGAGCAGGGCTCTCAGTGATGTGACAGGGCTCTGTAAGCACCTCAGCGAAATCTGAGCACAGGCAGAATATCCCCAGGGGGTGGCTCCCAGCATGCTGAAGAGAGGCAGAGCTGCATTCTGTACCGTGCCCACTCCCAACTGTCTGCTGGACTCTATAGTAATTTAATATCATTGGAATTCGTAGGGCAGAAATAAATGACTGCAGACTTTGGCCGTCATAATTAAAATTGTTATTAAAGGCAATATTGCAGTGATTAAATTTACCCCTAGAGTATTTTTTTGCAACACGCTAACAGCTTTGGTTGTTAGCCAGTATTTGGAGCAAAACATGTTGAATTAGATTAAAACCTAAGACGTATTGGCTCAGGACATCTGGTTCTTGCCTCGCTCGCTGGTGTTGCTGGTCAGCAGGGTGGTTCAAGACAAGGTCAACATTTTTGTGAGGCCAGGGAAAGACAGCAGTTATGGCAGGTCGCTTCTAGCATTGAAGTAGGATGGGAGATGGAGTTAGTTTCTCTCTTACACTTCTTTCTTCTTTAAGGAAGCTCAGCTTTCTGGTCAGCGTTGTTTTCCTGGTCTCTAGCCACGGATTTCACTGGAAGTGACAGGTTAATGTGAGCTGCTGGTGTGTGATGATAGAGAAAAGGGAAATTCTGCAGGGAATATAATGGATGAGGGTTATTTTGCTCTTTAAACATCTTGCTTAAGCTTAGCTTGGTGCTTTGTTTTCCTGTCACTGAGAATCTTTGCATGGAAACCTCTCCACTGTGAGAGTAGTTTGAGGAGAGAAGTATGTTTTTATCACTTTGTCTCAGGGCTTGACTAAGACGTCTGAGATAAATCATTAGCAAAGCATGCAGCAAAATACGGTGAGAACAGCACTTTGGAGCTGAGCTGGTTCAGATGCAGCACACAAATCCGTGCTGGTTTTTGAAGCCGGTCTATACTGCATCACACGGTGCAATAAAATCAACGCTGATCAGCGTTTCTTTTTAGCTGACCTTTTTCCCAGCTCTCTTTCATTATTTTCTCTCTCATAACATCCGCCAGCCTTGCTGGTGTTTAAAACAGACAAAATCTCAGCCAGGCAAAACCCCCCATCTTCATCTTCCTGCTGTTGTGCTCCAGTCTGGATGATAAGAACATCCAGCGATGATGAGAACGTATGTAAATAATCTCTCTCTCTTTTTAAACACATTAGGTTGTAAAGCACAGGTGGGAGATCTGGTAACCAGTTAAGAAAGGTGAAAGACTTAGGCTTCTGATGGATAAGTAAACAGTAAGTTCGAGCATAAGCTTTTTATCCTTCTGAGTCTCCACCTTCTCCCTCTAGGTATTAGATGGAAAATAAATACAGCGTTCTGAGGTCAGCCCTACCCCCAGCAGGCTTCCCCTCCCCTTCCCCTGTGCAACAGCTGCTGAACTTGGTTTCGCTCTGTCTGCTCTGGGAGCTGCCAAGAGCCCGTGAGGAGGAGGTGCGCGGTTAACGGGCATGGATTGCGGCGCTTTCGCTGTCACCTAGAAAAGTGGATTGTACCTTGGGCGAGCAGCACCAACAGGTCCGTAAGGACTTTGGTGGCTTGGTGGCTCGTGAGAAAGCTTTCTGCTAGGGAACACAGACTAGGAACAGCACGCACAAACCCAGCAGAGAAGCTGCTGTAACATTATGGGAATTGGAAGCTGCTTTAACAGGACATCAGACCCTCTGTTTACTATCACGTAGGTATTCTTTGTTTTCTTTTCTCGGTGTTTGTGTGCCTGTGATGTGGATTGCAGGGTCCGTGTTATGCTGGAAACAGTCTAGCCACAACACTGCTGGTCTAATCTGCTCTGCTTTTCCGCGAGGGAAGGAGGCTGTGCAGCCTGCAGCTTAGGTTATGAAATGTGCTGAACTCCGTGTGACTTGGAGCTTGGAGATTGCTTGAGCCATTAACGCTTTCGGGCAGCGTACACCCTCGTCGTGTCTGGAAGCATCGCCTAAAACTAAACGGTGGGGTACGAGGGCAGCGTGCCTGTCCCTCACCCTCATGGAGCAGCCTCTGTGCCCAACTACTTGCATCCCACAGTTGAGAAAAACACAGAACAGCTCACCATGGATCACACAAGTTTTGATGATGGCTGAAGATGAACCTGAGTCTTCTTTAGCCCAGGTTATTCTTCACTAGTTTTGGAACAGTGCCCAAGTATTGTGACCTGCCTGGGGAGCCCAGCTTTTAGGATCTAAGCCCCTGTTCAGCTATTTTACCGTTTTTCGCTCACTTCTTACATGCTCTTCAGAACTCAAGCCATGTTTTCCTGACTGTGTGGTACACTCGGTCTTCATCTAACAGAGCTTGGTTGGAACAGAGCTTTATCAAGTGTGAATAGGAACGATAAATTAGTTTTCTCTTACTTTGTTTTTCCAGAGTCCTCGTGAGTCCTCGACAGAATTTGACTCGCATCACATTAAAAGGGACTTTCCAGGGGGCTAAAGTAGTCCGTGGCCCCGACTGGGAGTGGGGAAACCAGGACGGTAAGTTTCTTTTGAGATGCCTTATAGAACACTGTTCGATTTGTTTGCTTGATTAGGGTTTTTGTTTTCATTTTTGCTAAAGTCCTAGTTGAAAATGCACGTGCTGAGCAGTAGCTTCTAGGGCAGCCATTTGGATCATGCATGTTGCTGTTCTTTAGAGTAATAAATAATATTTGTTTTCTTCTATTTGATTAAAACCAGACATAAACTGTATGCATTCATTCAGGGTGTGGGAGGGAAGTTTTGCTCCTCGTATTTCATAGATGTGAAAACTCACGGGAAGCATCCTGGAAGATCTTGTACGGAATGATCAATGTACCCTGTGTTACAACAAAACAAAGTCCCCTCTTCTCCATTCGGAGTGGGAATAAGTTTTGCCTGGCTTTGCATGCAGCACTCCTTTTCCTTTGGGGTTCTTTGGAATATCCTTATTTGGATACTTCTAAGAACAGTGAAGAGAAATGATCTGTAAGGAGCGTTTCATGTGGAGCGTCAAGGAAGAGCTGTTTGCTGTGGTCGCTGGAGGATGGTTTCTGCTTCCTGGATGAGTTTGTAACTTCAGGCTGCAAATGCAAAGGGCAAAAGTGCCTTTTCTAGAGCTGCTTATCTAACTCACTGATACCAATTTCCGTGTAGGGATAAGGAAACTGCATTGTCTGTTTCTATTCCAGAGGCTTGTACACACTGTAATGTTTACTGCCTCTTTTCTCCCTTAAAAATTGAGTTTGAAGTTCAAACATTTCCAGTGTGGACTCCCCCATTTCTTGCAGCCCCGGGTTCAGTGGAGGACGTGGATACTTGCAGGGTCTGAGAGCAAAAGAAGCTTATACTCAGTAGAGCTTATCCATCCTTTTGAGATCAGATCAACATTTACATGTCTGAGACTTGCGTTGCTTACGGTGATTGTGACCTGAAAGCAGTTAAATGTGCGAGAAGAAACACGAGGGCAGCCTCTCAGCTGGTCTCTAATGAGTACTGGCCCTGACTTTGATGGAGCTGCCCTTAATCCACGGCCTTTTGCTCTCCTGAACTCAGCTTCCCAGTAGCACTAACACATCAACTCTGTTTCCATTTAAGGAGGTACCATGTGTGTAGTGGTAATAAATAACTTTGCAAACTCTGTAATAGGGTCCTGGGAAGTTCATGTATTGCTCATGTGGCCTTACATGTTTGGTAAGGGCAACAGCAGCTTGTTGAGAAATCTGACTGAATGGTCTTACCTTTATTTGTGTCTTTTTGGTATTCCTGCTGCCTGAAGCCCTTTGCAGAAATCACCATTGGCTGCAGAATTTCCCAACTGACCAAACTTCTTCCTCTGCATTGGTCACGTGGGCCCGGGCAGCTCTGGTTTGTCTGTTATGCTTTATGCAGTTAGATGAGGAAGTTAACTCCTTGAAGCTGTCAAATTCCAAGACTTTGCAGGCAATTCAAAGCTCACTGTCCACTCTCTGAGACAGACTGATGTTGCTGTCCCCATTTAGGAAAGCACTGGACCAGTGCGGGGATTTGCCCAAGTCCTCACAGGGGTTTGGCAGCAGAGGGAAGTAGGGAATGTGCACTAGGGTCAGTGCTGATAGACTTGGCTCCTGGATGAGAGCGTGTCCCCTGTGCCCAGCCAGGTTTCCCTACTCACAAATACATCCTCCTGTTCTGGATTGTTTCAGCAGCACTCCTCCTGGCTGGGGCAGCTGGAGAGAAGTACCAGAACAAACTTCACTGGATGTTCCTTCACCTGCCCGGTGTTGAGGAGAGATTAAAGATCTTGAGTGGACATTTTACAACGCTGCTGTGTTTTTGTCTTGCCACAGTGTGGTGCCGTGACACCGTGTTGCCCAGGGTTTCTGTACACCAGGAGGAACAGTGCTTCTGTGCAGAGTTCAGCTTTTCCATGGTTGTATTCCAGAGTAAATGGCTGGCTGGCCTCCAGCGAGTTCAATATAAAGATTCTCTCCTAGTCGGTCAAACTGAGTTGTCTCCTGGTTTATTTTCCGTAATTAAAAAGGTGACAGATCTTCTGTGCCTTCTGCTGAGATAAAAATGTCATTAAATTACATCTCAGTAAACATCCCAGCACCAGGCGAGTCTCTGTGTATTGGTCTTAGTGAAAAACACAAGCTGGACACTTCTTTCCCCTCTTTTTCCTTCAGGTGGCGAAGGTAAAACTGGACGTGTGGTTGATATTCGTGGCTGGGATGTAGAGACCGGGCGCAGCGTGGCCAGTGTCACATGGTCTGATGGTACCACGAATGTCTACAGAGTTGGACACAAGGGAAAAGTGGACCTGAAATGTACTGTGGAGGCATCTGGTGGCTTTTACTACAAAGAGCATCTCCCAAAATTAGGTGCGTAGAGACGAGCCTTCTGTTGAGAAATTCTGATTCATGCTGCTGTTTCGTGACACTAAAGCCATTTTGCCTGGAAGACAGAAAATCATCATCTGCTTTTATAAAGTCCTCACATGAGGCACACATGATGTGACACTTAGAAAAAGTGGTCTCTGTGAACACGCTGCTTCATTTCAGAGAGGTTAGTAAAGTAGTTTGGCCTTTCAGTGGTTAAGATTGTGTAAGACCATCAGATGTCCACAGCTGTATCCCAAGGAGGGATCTTCTGCCAAGGCAGCTTCTTGCTGCTGAAATGCACGAAGCTCCCTCAGGAGAGCCTGCATCTGGCAGCAGAGAAATCAGCCCAGTGTCCAGTTCCTTAAGCCAAAGTTTTTCATTCTTCAGGCAAGCAGTGGTCCGACTGGTGTTCGCTGTGCTTTTAGAGAGCAAGTGTTACTGTTCTGGTGGACCAAAAAATGTGTTGAAGGGGAATGTGACAAAAGGGGAGATCTCTGAGAATGGAGCTGCCAAATACTTACCCAACAGGGAGATTAGAAAAAAATCATGGGAAAAGGTGATGTCTATACTGGCAACTTGCTGCAATCCACCTTTCCTCCGACCTCTGATGAAACCAAGGACACCGCTTGTGGTTTTGCACTTACTAAGCTGTAATTTAGTTGTGGGTTGTTTTTTCTAATGAGAGGCAGGGACCATCTTTTGCTCCCCTGAAGGAAAACAGAGAGGTCTGTTCTTGAGTTTGCAGCAGAAGAACCAGGTCTTTCTCATGCTTTTCTCTCCTTCAGCAGCTTGGCGAGAGCATGAGGGAAGGGCTGGGTGGGGAGCTTATTTCCAGGGGTACGGCCTCTCCGCTGCGCGGGAAGGCTGGAAGGGTAAAGAGCTCACCGAGCAAGTTATGTGGCTGCCTGCGGAGGAGAACTTATTTTGAGTACTGAGTGGGTGTTTCTGCTGAACAACTGTTGTGGGTGACTGAATTGCTCAGAACAGCTGCTGATGTTTGACGTGACACGAGAGGCGTCGTTCAGAGGCATTCCCTTCTCTGGGAAGGGGCAAAATTGCGTCTTGTTAGAACTCCCTCATGTTTAACTCCTATCAAGCTGCAGTTAGAGCTGAATCCTCTCGATCTCTCTCCATAGTGCTGCCCCATAGAGTAGTGGGGTGTACTCCACAGTACAAAAAGGAGTTTATTCCATTCTGCTCTAATTAAACTTAATTTGCAACCCTTGTTACAAAGCCAAGTGAGGCACAAAGCCTATTGTTGCGTTCTGCATGGATGTGGGTGGTGTCATTCTTCTCTTTAGGAAAACCAGCTGAGCTGCAGAGGAAAGAAAGCACGGACAGGCACCCGTTCCAGCACGGGGACAAAGTGAAATGCCTGCTGGACATTGACATCTTGCGGGAGATGCAGGAGGGCCACGGTGGCTGGAATCCTAAGATGGCTGAGGTATGCTGCTGCTCGCTCCCATCCTCTCAGTGATGTATTGGTCACTATCTCAGGCTACGTAAGTAGGGCAGTGGCTGCAGTATCCAGAACATCTTTGTTTAATGTGTTACTGTCTACATTTATATAGTGTTGACCAAATCACAAATACAGATTCTTCACACTGGAGTCACATTTATTTTTAGGCTCAGATAAATCTGAGTTGTATGAAAATTGCCTCGTGGAGCCCTGCTTAACTTCTAAAGAGTCTACGATGGGTCAAAACTCTTGGAAGCCCATGCAAAAAAACCCACGAATGGCTGGTTTGTTTGTTTTTAAACAAGCCGTGGATCTTTTCCTTGGAGTTCTGGATCCATTCCTTGTTTGGCTTCTTTTGTACTATGTATTACTACTAAAGAAAGTTATGTGTTTTGTCAACAGTGGGCTCTATCCCTGGGCAGGGCTGAAATTTCTCGGCCCATATGATGTTCTTGGAGCTTAGCCTGTTATCTTGTCTTTAGTTTGAAGAGCTATCGGTCTGCTGTCACCTATTGTCTAAAAAAACCTCAGATAGAGGAAGGAAAGATAGAAATGACACCTAACGGTGTAGTGTAGCGTCTCAGGGCGCCCTCAGGGAAATACGTCTCCAGGGGGTTGTGAACATTCAGTGTGGGCTTTACATTCAGATAAAACGGTAACAGCGAAATGAATAAATTGCCACTTCAATTAAAAGGTCTGTGCTTTCTGTTTCTCCTTAAGTCAACTTTCTTGGCTTTTAATACTCTTAAGATATTGCCCAAAATAGATTAAATTACCCTCATGTATTGAAGAAGGTGGTACTGCTGTTGTGCAGCAGATTTACTGCAAGACGAAATCACATTTTGCTGCCATTAGAGTAATGAAACCCTGTTTCTGAGCCTGCATTAGTAAGTGGCTTTTTGGAGGGGGAAGGGAATAGCCACAAGTGCCCCAAACGCTTGCTGCGCTGGAGTCAGTGACCTGGATAACCTGCAGCTCTGACTCTGACGCTGCTGCCTGAGACCTTGGCATATAAAGCAGCGCTATAAAATGATAAAGATCCATTACTATATGTCTGTCCTTGCCCAGCCTGCCCTTAGGTGAGTGGTCTTTTTGAGATCAGACTTGAAAATGTCAAGACAAACTATGTCATTTCAGTTTCAATGTGGAAATCTATTAACTGAGCACTGGTCTGTTTTTTTAGCCTGGCAGGCAGGAATTTGCCATCTTCTGGCAGGAACTTACGGAGCTGTCAGTGGAGCCATGAATTTTTAATTCCAGCTAAGGCCTTTATCCCCAGAGCTGTAGTTTTTCAATGTTGCAGTGTAGCTAATGCAGTGTGCTAGGCTCTTAAACCTCTGCTCTCCATCTATGGATGCCTGCTTTCCCTACTATTAAGCAATGTGATTGATTTATTTCCCCTACCTTTTTTTTCTTTTCCCCTCTCAAAAGTTCATTGGCCAGACAGGGACTGTGCACAGAATCACGGACAGAGGGGACGTGAGGGTCCAGTTCAACAGCGAAACCCGCTGGACTTTCCATCCTGGAGCTCTGACCAAGGTAGGTGCCGATAGGTGAGCTTGGCTAGAGCCAGAAATGCTGCGGGGAAGGGCTGTGAATTTAGCTGCTGGGTTAGGGCACGATGGGTTTCAAAGTGCTGAAGGAAGATGCTGCTTTTCTAAAAGCAGGCAGAATTTCCTGCAAGCCATCAGAGCTAAGACAGGTGGTTGCAGACAGTGGGAGTTGGGCTGCTAGGCTGTGCAGTTTATGAATCTTTGCATTTCAAATGTTGTAAGTTCTTAAGGTAAATTCCATTTCTTAATTTCAGCCTCTTTGGTAAGAGTGGTAACAGTAAACTTACAGTAGCTCATCCTTCTGCTGCTACCTTTCATCCGCGATGAACCTTCTTCTGCACCATTGCCACGTGATTCTGTTCTCTTCCTTGTTCTTGTGTCTTCATGTTATTCTCTTTTTTGTGTCTTTTTGTTTTGTTTTTTTTCTTTTTTTTTGTCTCGCTTCTCTCTGATTCTTCCGTATGACCTGAGTCTTTAATCCAGCTCTTCTCATTTTGTGTCTGTGTTTCTAAAGCTCATAGCTCTGGTCTTCCCCAGAGGTTTGAGGACTTGAAATGTGAGTGATTAGAAACAGGGCTAATAGGTGTAGGAGGAGCTGCTGGAAGACTACAAAATTTGGAAGACCTGAACAAGGTCACAATGCTGAAAACCAATGGAAAATGCAGTGTCAGAGTGTTTTGCGCAGAATTAATCTGCTTTGAAAAGTGTGTTTTGACAGTGCTCCCTTCTTAGCTCAGTGAGCAGAGGGAGCATCTGGCAAATTACCAGGACAGATAAACTCTGGTTTCCCTTTTCTGTCCTAAATAACAAACAGATTTAACGTCCTTATTAAAGTGAACTAAAATCTCCAGTGCCAAGTCAGGTATAGTGAGGAGATGGACCGAGGAAAGCTCCATACGTACTTTGTAGCGGTGTTAATTATAAAGGGTTTGAAGAAGGAAGAAGAAAAACGTTCTGTTCCAAATTATTTCCCTCCTTAAACATGCACTTGGCTTAAACCAGAAATACCCCAGCCCTTGGACTCGGTTTATTTTGTGGGGCAGCAATTATTTACAGATTTCTTGGTAGGTGTACTTAGGTTTTGTAATGCCTTGGGTTTTGAGTCAGGGGGTTTCTCGCTGGTGGGGGTAGGGGTGGGCTGGAGGGGCTGATGGCTATTTTATTTTATATTTTTTCAGGCTTCGTCCCCCAAAAGCTTATGACTTTCTTTTTCTTGTAGCTCAACACCTTTTGGGTTGGTGATGTTGTCCGAGTGATAGATGATATGGAAACAGTGAAGCGATTCCAACCTGGTCATGGGGAGTGGACAGATGAAATGGCACCTGTGAGTGCGCGCCAGTTCCAGGACAGTCCAGTAACCTCCTGAGTTTTCCCAAGCAATAGCGACTGGGCTTGCACTGCCCTCCAGTATCCCCGCTGGTCAGTGAGCGCACAGACCTCGCTGGGACTGCTGAGGCCTTGCAAAATAAACGCTGCCCGGTGCTATTGGCTATCGGTAATACAACCTATCACAGCACCCAAGGCAAAGCGGGGAAATGGGAAATCTGACAAAGGATTTGGCTGCCAGCAAGTCAGATAAGAGGTTTCACTGACCAAAGTAAGCAAGTTCTCTTACGCCCTCTCTGATTCTCTGGAATGAGGCAGGAAAGTGTCCAAGTGGAAAAACGGTCTGATCAGACCAGTATGGCTGAAAAGCAGAACCCTGGTGTCCTCCAGGAGCAATTAAATGCACAGAGGAAACCTCTCCTAGTCCCAGAGTTATCAGTTGTCTCAGGGTCCTTCAGACCATGCTTTGTTGTCTCGCCACCTTCATCTCCAGACATTTGTAATGTGTCTGGGAAACCCTTCTTATGTAAAACCAGTAGCAGAGAAACTGCTGAGAACCCTCTGGTGTCTTTCGAGTGGGAGCTGTCTGCGTGTGTGTCGCTGTTCAGTGCTTCTCTTCACACAGCAGGAGCGCCGCCTGCGAAGCCACTCTTAAAGCATTGCATTGGTTCTGGGATGCAAAGCGTACCACGGTTTACCTGCTGAAAAACCTTCTCTTTCCTTTGCAGACCCTGGGGCACATCGGCAAAGTGATCAAAGTCTACGGGGACGGAGATTTGCGAGTGTCGGTTGGAGGGCAGTCCTGGACGTTTAACCCAGCTTGCCTGACAGCCTATCAGCGGGAGGAGGAGGCAAATCTCATGACAACGGAGAATGCTAAGGAATCAAAAAGTAAGATAGTGAGAACGGGGATGTCTGACCTCTCAGGGGTTGCGAAGGTGTTGCTCTGCGTTCCTCTTCAGATTATTTGCCTTTTTAGTAGCGATTTTTCTGTGTTGATCCTCTGTAGCATTGTCTTATGTCTCCTGGGTTCTCAGAACACCAGGCTCGTAAAGCAGAAGTTCTGTGTAAGCCACAAATTTGTTAAAGCTCTTTGTGTGAGCTCAGTATTCGAGGTACAGCAGGTCCACCCTTGGTTCTACAGCTGCATTAGGCCAACCGTACTGAGACACGTGCTCCTTGGCCCCCTTAACCCGTCGCTGTTTCCCATTCCTACCAGGTACTTTGATTACTGTTCTGGAGAAACTGCTGTCACAGAAGACAGAGTCGGAGCACGCAGGCTGCCTGGTCATTTGTGCCGCGCTCAACAACGTAGCCAAAGTTCGGGAGCTCCTTCAGAAGTACCCAGACAAGGCAAGTTTTGAAGACACCCTGAACGGTTACTTTTTGTTGGTCTTCTTTAAAATACCGTCATAAAATTTTGTAGTCAAGTGGGGAAAAGGATGGGAGAAAAATCATAGATTTTTCGGGCTTAGTATTAGCTCCTAACTGCCAGACAATTTAGGATTATATTTGTATGTTAAATGTGCATATTCTATGGCTCCGGTTTGTGGCATTAAAACTGAACTAGAGTTAAATCCATACAGCACATTTCCAAAGCAGACATTTTCCAGATTTCCTGTATGGACACCTCACCTGTAGGTCTAGGGGGAGAGGTATTGATTTATATGAATCCAGTAGCAAGATCTCCAAGTATCTAGCCCCCGTTTGAAGAGAAAGCTGCGGGTTGTGTCTGGCTGAATGTGTCTGTCCTTAGATGACCTTGCAAAATGATACTGTTGGAATCAGGAAGGAGAAGAGCTGCCCAGATCCTGATGCTGTGCATGTCTGTGCAGTGTCTTATCTCATGTCTGACTGGAGCAGGGAGCTGGGCTGGACTTGTTGCAGAACAATTTATGTGCCTGCAGAGTGCCAAACTTGGGATCACATCTACTCAACTCACTGCTCTTTCAAGCTGCTTGTTTGAAGGTTCAAGCTCCTTCAGCGAAGGGTACAGGGTTTATAAATAGGTTTTAAAAGAACAACCAGAGAGCAAGGTATTCCAGCAGTGTCCGGGAAGCCACTGGTAACAAACCCTAAGTTCTGTTCAGGCTGTGTCAAACTCGCCCATCATTTTGAGTGGACCAAGGGAAGTCTCGCCCGTCCTGCCCTCCTGACTGCTGCACAGAACCAGCTGCAGGGGAAAAAGCTTCTGAGGTTTTGTGAGCTCCTTCATCTCTCCTTAGCCTCCCACTGATTTCAGTAGCTTCTTTTCCTTCCCCCCTACCCTTGCCTTTCACACAGCATCTCTTTGTTCTGCAGTCCCTCTAATTCTCAAAAATCTCACTGGTGCTCTTCAGCTGTGATACACCCTCCAGCCATTGTGCCCAGTAAAGTACCTGGAATAACACAGAACAATGGGGACGTGGCATCTTCAAAGCCTTATGCAAAGCTAATTTGATCTCCTCACACATTTTCCTATTGGGAAGGGAATTGTTGGCAGAGATGTCAAGAGGTATTCTGCTCGCAGCCATGGAGGGATTTGGCATCAGAGCTGCAATTAGTGCCCTGGCTTCCAGCTTTGTGCGCTCGCTTCTCCCTTCTTGACTAAATGTGCTGTCCCCTTTCCTGTTCGAAATACTCTGGGACAAGGTCAGCCTGGTAGTTGGTGCCCATCAAACGGAGCCAGCAGGGCACGGATTCTGTTCGGCGTTTCTGAGCCTGCAGCTGTTCCGCAGTCAGTGACATCCACCCTGCTCTGGAACGGCGCTGGGGCCCGAACGCAAGGCAAGGTCTTTCCTAACCAAGCTGTTTGCTGTGTCTCTGCCCTTGCTTTAGGTCGACGCAAAGAACCAGGGTAGAACAGCCCTGCAGATCGCCTCTTACCAGGGACATCTGGATGTCGTGAAGATTTTGCTGCAGGCACACGCCAGCGTCAACCTAAGGGACGAAGAGGGGGATACAGCGCTGCACTACGCAGCTTTCGGGTAGGACATCTTCTTCTTCCTACCTCTAATGCGAGAACTTAAGGGCTGCAAAAGGACGCTTCTGTGTGAAGGGTGTGTGGCTGAGGAAGGATTTGCTCTGATTTTACCCTATGTTAGAAATCAGCCTTTGAGCTTTGGGGCTGTATGGTTTGTTTTTTTGTTGGGGTTTTTTTAATACTAAAGAGGAGTTGGGATGAGGTTGAGAGGATACAAACCCCAAGAAGTTCTGCCACCTTGCAAGGTGGAAGAATTTACTGTCTGAATCTCATTTGGTTTATTCCTTGCTTTTAAATCAGAAACCAAGCTGAGGTTGCCCGTGTGCTTATTGGGAAAGGAGCCAGTGCAGATCTGCTGAACAACACCAAGTGCACAGCATTGTACGTTGCTGTCAGCCAAGGATTCACAGAGGTGGTGCGGGCTCTCTGTGAGTTCAACTGTGATGTCAACCTCCCGGTAAGTTTGGGGGTTTGTGGGATTTGGGGTGTGTGTGTTTGGGGTTTGTTTTTTCAGGTACAGTGAATTGGACCCAACCCATTTTTAGGGTGTGCTTGTATGATGGTGAGACTGGGCTGTGCTGGGTCACTGTCTCAAAGCCAGTGGGGAATGTCAGCGCTTGTCTACTCAGCAGCAGGTTTCAAGCCCTGGGGAGATGTTTTCACGGAGGCTATGAAACTGCTGTGGATGCCAAGTGGTGTTTGGATGTTTGGCCAGAAGTTGGTGTGACCTGGGGACAGGATGTATCTTCTTGTTTTGAACTGTCCCTCAGGGTGAGCGGTTTCAGTTGGCACTCTGAGGTAGGTAACCTGTCTTCTGCTTTGCTGTCCTTGTGTAGGATTCCCAGGGAGACACTCCCCTGCATTACGCTATCACTGCAGATTACAAAGTCGTTATTGAGATTCTCACTGAAGTACCCAACATAGACTTCACTGTCCAGAACTGTCAGGGCTTCAACCTGCTCCACTATTCTGCGCTAAAAGGCAACAAGCTGTAAGTGAGCTTTTTCAGTTTTATTGCTTTTACAGATGTTAACTAACTCCTGCTTGCTGTCTTAGCAGGGAAAAGGTAGCAGAGGTGGTAGTAGATCGCTAGGAGGGACACAGCTGGTTACACAGTTCTTGGGTTTAGATAGTTAGGTATAGCTGTTGTGCTCCTTCATGCATTCACAGGAAGCTGTTGCTTGCTTTCCCTGTCCCATCTTTGTCACACCTCTCTAGCTTAGCTAGGAGCTTTTCGATAGTCTCCTTAGATGTTTGGGTTCACACATGGAAAGACGGGAAAAGGTCTGTAGTAAACAATACTTGAAAAGACTCTGTCTACCTGAGAGCCTCTAATTCTTCCAAAGATAAATCTGCTTATTGTTTTCCTAGCAATGTGAGTTCACCCTACTTTATTAAATGCTAACTGAGGGCTTTTGTTTTATTCTTGTAATTCAATCTGTGAGGTAGAGGGAGTGCTCTGCATCACAACTGCCAGCTCATGGTGCTGCCTATTAAAACATTAACAGACAGGCCTGTCTCCTCTGCATTGTTTTCCTTCCTGAGACAGTAACTCTCCCATCTCTGTTAACCTCCAACACTCTAGAGCCATAAAGAAGATTCTGGCAAGAGCTCGGCAGCTGGTTGACTCCAAAAAGGAAGATGGCTTCACTGCCCTGCACCTTGCTGCTCTCAATAATCACAAAGAAGTGGCAGAAATTCTAATCAAAGAGGTAAGAAACAAAAACCAAACCACCATCAACAAAACCTCCCATCTGTCCCACTCCCCAAGCCCCCACATTTCCAGGGCGCTGTTGAGTTCATGCTGGGACTCACAGGAATGTCTCTGTCCCTTTGAAGAGCTGGCATTATTTGCCAGATGTGGAAGAACAGGGCTTGGCGTTCCAATGTTTCCCTGTTTCCTGTTTCTTGCTATTTGAAGTGTGTGTGTCACAGGCGTAAGACACAGAGCACATGGTCGCGTAGCTCTCTTGGAGATCTCCGTAGTGTTGTCCTGATGGAGATGGACTCGGACTTGCCTGAACGCGCAGCACAGCTGCAGCGCTCTTCCTCAGCACCAATAACTCTGATGCAATTCTTCTCTTCAAGGGTCGCTGTGATGTCAACCTCAAGAACAACCGTAACCAGACGCCGCTGCACCTGGCTGTCATCCAGGGACACGTAGGGATGGTGCAACTGCTGGTCAGCGAAGGCAGCGATGTCAACGCTGAAGATGAGGACGGGGACACGGCCATGCACATTGCCTTGGAACGGCAGCAGCTGATGTCTGTCATGATGGAGAAGCGTGAAGGGGAGATGGGGTTGTCCCTCCTTTCCAAGGTGAGACGGGAGTAGGAGAAATTCCAGCACCAAGAGCAGGAAAACGCTTGATGTTAGAACGACAGCAGATAGTGGGATCTAAGGGGGCAAAGGAAGGCAAGGAAATTGTGTAAAGCCACTCTAGATGGGGAGCCTGGAAACAAACCTTCTTGCTTGTGGGAAAGCAAGAACAGATCCTCTGAGGCCATGCTTGAATTTATAGCATGAAACTTCACATAGTCAGACAACAATTCCTACTGTCTCCCTCAATTTTTTCATTAGCATTGTGCGCTTCTTTCTTGACATGGGAAAGGTCACGAATCCAGTTGCAGAGCCAAGAGTCTTGGGTTTCGTTCATGCCCCACAACCACAACAATTCATTTCTGTCTGATGGCGTGGAAAATATGAGGATAGCTAACCACAACCACCCCAGTTATCTGCAGATGTAGAGCAGAATGTGAGAGGTGAGATGTATCAGGCCGAAGGAAAAAGGCTGCGCAGTTACAAAGCCTGAACTGGATTTCGCTGTGTTGCTCTGTATTCATGATATGTCAGGTCTGCCAGGAAAGGCCACGGATCTAGAAATCGACGCACGATATGCCAAGGACTAGGAGCTTAATCTGGCTTTTTGGCAAAGATTTAAATTAGCCTTTCAAAGCATTCTGCCACCCATGCCAATACCAACACATGCACGCACCAGATTCACAGTGCAAACCAAGAATGCGAGCATCAGTTATGCTTTATGGATGCAGTGAGAATGATCCCATTGTAGGGATATCTTAGCACGCTGGAAAATCTGGTACAGAATTTATTTTTTTAAAACTGTAATTTGAAATGATCGGGACACACTGACACTGGAGAGCTGCACGCCGTGTGCCAAACCCCACATTCCTCCCCCTTACCTGTCGGTGCTTGAAAACCCCTGGTGCGTTGCTCTTCCTCCATTCTGCTGGTTACCAAGTTGCCAGTGTTGATGGCTCGAGTGCACGGCCGAGGATGCTCCACTCTCAGGTCCTCAGACTTGTTCTGCCACTGACGTTCCACAGAGACACCCCGCGGCAGCTCAGCGATCACTGCTTGCTTCTGAATTTCTCTGGCTGCAGATTCAGAGGGGACAGCAACAAGGGTGGGTTTTATCATCTCATGGAACGTCTGCATAACAGCTCTGCTAGTTGTTGGGTCTTAGCTTGTGCTAGGGACAGCCAACAGCTAGTCCTGGACACAAAGAGCAACATGAGGGACCCGCGCATGTCATTCCCATTACTAATTATAGAAACGTTAGATCTAGATGCTGGAGACTCCTTCACATGAAGTTTTACTTGCCCTAATCTACATGCCCTGGTCTTTTCAGTCACTGGAAGATGTTTGTTGACTTCAAATTAGTTTGGCTAGCGTACACAAAGCCTGGGCTTTTTCAATAGCTGTCACTTAGGGCTCCCTACACCAGCTGTTGATCGGTTGGTGTGTACCATGGTGTCTCTGGGCACCTCCCTTTCACTGCCCGAAGAAGCAAATGCCTATTGCTATGATTAATAACAATTAGCACCAGTTAGGACCAGTATAATGCACTCTTGTTCCCAGAATGCGAGATTTGAATCTGCTATTTAAATGCCGAAGGATCTTTTTGTGCTTTCAAAAAAGAATGCTAAATTGCATTTTCAAATTGTAAGTACAAGGATTAAGACTCTGTTTAGAATTTGATACAGATCAAAGCCACATAACAAACTTTTTCTATTAACAGAGTGTGTTTCTCAACATCTTTTAGCTGCAGGCTTCTGGCTTTCTTGGAAATGTGGAGCTGAATGTTGGGACTGCGATTGCATGTTACTTAGCACAAGAAGGAGCAGATATTAATTATGCAAACCATCGGGGCAAGTCTCCCCTAGACCTTATTACAGACGGAAGGATTGTCCAGATTGTCAAAGACTTCTCCCAGAAATTCAGGTAAGTCATGTCCTCTGGAAACCGGCCGCAGCATTTGTTCCTGGCACATGCTCCCCCGTGCTAATAGGGGGGAGAAGCACCTGTGAAACACTCTGGGTGTCAGTCTGAGCACCTCCTGGTCCATCTGGAGCTTCTTGCTGCCCCTTTATTTCTGGAGGGGTTATTTAAGGGTGGGTACTGCCTTTTGACAGAGTTGGGAAAAGCAGATTAATACTGCTTGGTGCAAACACAACCTCTTGACTTAGCCCTGAGGAGGTCTGAGAAGACTGGCCACCAAAGCCAAGAGCAGCTTCTCTCTTGCAGAGTAATTCTGGGTTCTGTTTTACTTTCCTTGGATTGTGCAGTCAAGGCTATTTCAAGTCTACAGAGAGAGGAAGTGCAACAGAAGAGCAGGCACCAGAATCCACAGAATTGATTCCAGAGCTAGATAAATGCTTGTTTTTCAACTGATAAGAGAAATAGCTGAGAAAAGGCCAAAGGGAGAGCAGCAAGTCAAAGCTGGCTTTACCTCAGGTTCTGAGAAACGTGTGTTTGGATTTTGACTTTGCAAACATGAAAGCAGAGTTCTGTTTGATCTGAGAGCACAGACACGCAGTTGTGGTACCGCCGGAAGAGGAACTATGGCGCAGCCACTGTCATTGGCCGTGCT
>WEIS01053892.1:0-16708 GCA_013389965.1 Todus mexicanus
ATAATAATAATAACAACAACAGCTCTGCTTTGCACATCTACAGCTCTTGACTCTCTGAACATTTTGCTGCTACGGTTTATTAATTAAGGGAAGGACTCATTTTCCCCAGTCTTTTAATCACACTATTGGGGCACAGGGGCTGCGGTCGGTGGTCTCCACTGGATGTTGTGGCCGTCAGGAAGAGGATCCAGGAGTTCCTGGTTCCTATCCTGAGCTCTGGGAATCCCGTATTTCATTCTGTCCCACGGCATTGAACTAAAGAGACCCTGAACATCACTGCGGTGCCATGTAGTGTAGGGCCCTTCGCAGCCTGATTTGGAACTATATTAACCAGAGATCGCTACATAACGTTGCCTTTGATCTGAATACGCCGGTGGCTCGCTTCCAAACACATTAGGCTCACGAGGCGGTTCTTTTCCTGGCCGCAGAAGATGTTTCTGTGGAGGAGTTGTCACTGCAAGGCATGGCTAAGCTCTTCTCCTGGATTTGACAGTCGGTTTTGCTGCCGCTAGCAAAGCGGGGCTTGGGCACGTGTGCGCGCAGCTAGTCCTGGCGCGGGCCGGGTTCCTGGGAATTACCCGGCCCGCTCAGCGTGTTGATCAGGTGTAGCGCAAGGTCAAGCAGCACTGCTTCGGTTGTGATTGTCCAGCGCAGAGCCACAAAGATGATTAAGGGAGTGGAGCATCTCCCTGATGAGGAGATGCTGAGGGAGCGGGGGATCTTGAGCATGGAGAAAAGGAGTCTGAGGGGGAACCTCCTTAATGCTGATAAATACGGAAAGGGCGAGTGTCGGGAGGATGGAGCCAGACTCTGCTCGATGGCACCAGTGACAGGACAAGGGGGAACGGGTGTGAGCTGGAACACAGGAGGTGCCACTGGAATCTGAGGAGGAACTTGTTTGCCGTGAGGGTGCCAGAGCCTGGCCCAGGCTGCCCAGGGGGATTGTGGAGTCTCCTTCTCTGGAGACGTTTCAAACCCGCCTGGACGAGTTCCTGTGGGACTTGGTCTGGGTGATCCTGCTGCGGCAATGGGGGGATTGGACTGGAGGAGCTTTGGAGGTCCCTTCCAACCCCTGACATTCTGAGATTCTGTGATGCTCCTGGTTTGATGTTTTATGACTCATCCAAGGCCAGAGAGATCTGAACCGGAGGAAGCCTGTGCATCCAAGCAGCTGGGAACAGCTGGGCTGCAGGTGAGGCTCTGCTCAGAGCTCAAGGGCTGCAGCTTCTCCTTCTCTCCAAGCTTTATGCACAGCAATCCAGGCGGCTTGTAAGGGAGGGGCAACACGATGTAGCCGTTAGATCGCATGTGTAAGAGCCACAAATCAGCCTGAGCTGGAATTGGCAGCGCTGGAGGGAGGGAGAGAGAGAGGCCGACTCTCCAAAAACATTCCTGCTCCTGCTGCGCCGAAGGGATGTCTTCCTGCTGGCTGCCATGGGACTTGGCTTGGGCCACGATGTCCTGCTGATATTGCTTGGAGCAGGATCAGCTCACGCAGCGCGGAGCTGTGTGGCCCCAAAGAGATGCGCCTATGTTTGGGGAGCACTTTTGAACCTCCGAGGTGCTTTTTACATGCTTGTCTCTGAAAGTGCAGGGGGGTTTTTTTTGATGGCAGGTGAATGAGATAGCCTTTGGATATAAATGTGCCTTGGAGGCAAACGAGACCTTGACTTGATTGGTTTAACAACTTATAATCTGGTGACTGCAAGCAGAAAACAGCCCTTTGTTTTTCTGAACTCCAGCACTGACGGAAAATAATCTTAGGCCTTGTGCTCTTGTGCCTCAGTTTCCCTGCCAGAAGAGTGAGGAAAACCAAATCCGCTTCCCAAGGAAAAAAGCAGGGCGAGTTTAATTAAGTCAGCTTTGCGAGTTGCTTTGACAGCTGCAATTAGAAGGAGCTGCTATTAAAGCAGCTAATCGTTTGGAATTACGTTTTACGTTCTTTAGCTTCTCCTCTTCGTGTAGTTGCCAGAGGTAACCGAGGATTTTTAGGTCGTTTTATTACTTTTTAATACCTAGTTTGGTGTTGGATTTCGGCCGTACTTGCCTTCACCTACGACACGTGTGTGCTGATGTGAAAGACACTCAGTTAACATAAAAATTTCAAGAAAAACGTGACCACTGTCCCACCATGAAGGAAAAGAAATATGAACAATGCAGAGAGGCCTCTCAGAGAGATGTCTGTGGATCCCTTCATGCCTGTGCTGGCTCGTAATGCAATATTATTTAACGCTGATTAATCGAAGACGCGACTTGTTCTCTGCTGTAGTCAGCTCCTCACCTGAGGATCCCCCGCAGCTTGCCCAACGCGGATTCATCACCCAATCCTCACGGTGTCACTGTGAAGCGATTATTTATCAGTTTAGCAGCGAGGAAGTCGAGCCTGAGAGATGACTTCTGTGGCAGCTAATAACAGCTTTGTTGGGCCTGCTCATTGCTCCAGTCATCACAAACCGTCTCTTTGGTAAGCCTCAGCCTCAGCAGAAGCAAATGGTGACTGATGACAGTTGAACTGAAAAAAAACAGGGGCCTTGTGGGTGACCTGTCCCAGCCAGCGCCGCTCCAGCAGGATGTCACGTCCCCTCTGGTTTTGTCCGCCCTCCTCTCCCATCTCTGTCCTTACTGCACCCCAAGTCCAGCTTCCACAATGCAGTTCTAGGCGCCCCCACAGTCCCACTCTGCCTCAGCTTGTGGCGATGCTAACGGCTTGATTTCTGCGTCACTTTGCCAGTGGGACTTTCTTGCTTTTGATCACTTCTCGGACGTGGGCGATTTCTCTCTTGGAGCTTGGCTGGGACTGTCTAATGAAAGTTTGTAGAAGCAAGTCACAAGAGGGGGGAAGGCAGATGTGCTCTCGATAGCAGTAGAGCTTATTATTCCTGTCCCCGTGGGATATAAAAATGCTTCTGGGAAGATTTTTGTCACGTACAAATCATGCTTTTGAACGGCTTCTTTAAAGGACGGGGAAGAATTCACAATGCAAAACCCTCCGGACCGTGGGGAATTGGTGGTTTCTCTGAGGAAGGAAACTCAAGCCTCATCTCTTCGGTTGGAAGGGCTCCGCTTTGCACTGAACAACTAGCAGATGAGGCTGTGGGTTATTTTCTCTCCCCTCATGAGGGAAATAGCCGAAGGCCTGGAAAAGCATTAGCAGGAAGAGCACAGCATCAGGAAACACGAAGGGCACCCAGCCAGGACATGACTACACAGCTTTCAGCTGCCCAGCAATTGGGATGTGGCTTTTTTGGATGAAGGGATTCAGTTCCCTCTTGTCAGAATCGCTTGGTTTCCCAGCGAGATGCCTCCAGCTGGGTGAGCTTGGAAGCATCTCGGTGCGCTCACTAAAGCTGCTGCCTGTGCTGAGGGGTTTCTGTTTCTCTCAGGAGCCGCGAGAGCTGTGGCCACGGCCAGCCTGTGGCTTCAGGAGGGATCGTGCCTCTTCCTCTCACTTCTGGTTCCTTCTGGACGGAGCAGTGGAGCTCAGCAGTGCTGAGGTGGCATTACTCATCCCTGTGGAGTTATTCCAGGTTCTCAGCTTGCTTGTGTAACTGGAAGGGTTTTTGCCGTTTCTCTGTGACACGTTGGTGGAGCAGTGGGAGGATTTAAATTTGGGATTGAAGCTGGCAGAGAATTGAGCCCAGTGCTTGTGTTGTGCAGGAAGCACTTNTATAGAGCTCAAGTTTCAAGCTCTCTTAACCACAGCCAGTTGTATTCATACCTTAGTGGATACCAGACCCAAAATGTCTTCCTCCTTCACACAGAGTCCAAATATGTCAACTCCTTTTCTTAAGTAAGTCGTGATAAAAAGGGAGAGTAAATTATAGATGCTCTCTCCACCTTCTGGCAGGAAAGATGCTGCCAGACCGCCTTGCTACACCAGCCTCCAGCTGATGTCTGCAGATTCCAGAATGGCTGCTGTTGCTTTCTTGAAAAGAAAAGCATCCCCAGAAGTCTCAGGTCTCTTTTTTTCCCCCCCCCCTCTTTTTTTAGCTGGTTATTCTGCCCAGCTATCAGAAGCACGAAGAAACCAAGTGGAAAAATTGAAGCTGGCAGCAAGAGTGCGATGCATGAAGGCACACGACTTCCAAACCCCGAGAACAAAAATAGCTGCAAGAGGAGAAAAAAAAAGAAGAAAAAAAAGAAATTGCCTGAAAGAAGCTCTTTAATTATTCCATTTCTTTCAAAAGCTTTGCCCCCGGCGCAGCCAGGCTGCCGTTTGTATGGGGCAGCCATATGTGTTTCAGTAAAGCTTGAGCGTGGCTTTATTAGAGAGAAAGAAGCTGCTTTTTTGGCTGTGTTTTCAAAGAGCTGGTAGCAGATCGATTGTGGCCAGAGCCCTGGGCACGAGGGAGTCTGTAGTTTCATAATGAGTCACCAGGATTTAATTTTCAGTCCGGCTGATGTGAGGGTTTAGATTTCTGCTTGGAATCGAGAGGCTGCTCCCAGAGGGCTGCTCCAGGAGGAGGTTGGAAGAAGCGTTGGAGGAAAGCAAAGAAAGGACTACCCAGCACTGGCTTTTTCAGTCTGCTGGAGAAAGTTCCTGGGCTGTTGTTGCTATGGGCACAGAGCACTGAAATCTTCCTGATGGCACTTTCTGCTGCTGCAAAGTCACGTAGCTGTGCTGACTCTGCAGTAACCAGCAGCCTGGTCAAGCTGTTTCAGGACGCTGATAGAACACCCGTTCTTCTAGAAGCCACCCATTCCCTTCTGGGGTGTCTTAAAGTCTTTACATCTCTCTCCAACACTTGCCAGTGGTCCCTTCTGAAGCTGGTGAGGTGTGCTGAGAACACTGCAAAGCTTAGAAATACTCCTGTGGCTGTAGTTTGAGCTGAAGATGGCCAAGAGTTCCTCTAGATGGAGAAATCTCTGTCTGAAGTTCTGGCCTCACCATCTTTTACGTTAGGAGTCGTGGCAGGGAAAAGGCTGGTCCAGTTATCAGGAGCCTGGGAAGAGAGAAGCGATGTGTGGGGCAAGGGAAGGTGTAACAAATATGTTTGATTTAAGGCACTCAGCAGGTAGCAAACTTTTTGTCAGTCCGTATTTCTCCTTGCACAGCGGGAAGTAGAGGAGCCAGTTGTAGGCAATAGTTGTATTTTCTTGCATCCGGTAGTTTGGAATGAAAGCAGATTCCAGGCTGTCTTCTCCGGTATATAATGGTGATTAATAACCTAGCCTGTTTCCTCTGGGTTTGATGTTTGGCTTATGTGAAGATGCAGGGAGTATTGTTTGCTGAGATGACATCAAGAGCTTTTGAATGAAGGCAGCAGAGACACATCCTTTGGGCTTTCTTCTTAAATTTAGCCTTCCTTCTCTTAGAAGCACATCCCTTAGTGAAGACAGCCACGATCTTCATCCTTCACTAATTCACTGCGGACACCAAGAGCCTCAGAAGCACAGAGTTACTACATTCTCTAGTGGTTCCTTCAGGACTTTTGCTGTACCCTTTGGTTTGGGGGTAGCAGTATTGATTCATGGGGCTTGAAGTCACATCTCTCCCCTACTCTTCTTTCAGCTGGCACATGTTCAGGGCTGGGTTTTTTAAAGCCTGGATGTCATATTTCAGCAGCCAACCCTTTTAAATTACAAGCCCACAAACTTACAGTGAAATTTGGATTGCGCCTCCTTGGCGCACGAGGGTGGCGTGAGGCTTACCACATTTCCAGGTGTGTGGTTAAAGAAAGAACTCTCCAAATATTGACATCCTATAGCAGAGAGCAGCTCCGCAGGGGAACGCTCTCAGGTTTACCGCGTGAACTCTTGGACTCTGGCCTCCAAAAAAGTCCTTTCATAGCACATGCCTCAGTCTGGGAATGCCGCTTGCAAATGGCTGATGTCATGTTAATGTTTCACTTTGTGAGGGAGTCCTGGTGACCTTTGCAGCTGGATTCTAATAGCCTCTTAGTGGCACATCTGTCCAGTGACGTGGAAAGAAAACAGATCCGATAATCAGGGAGCAGATTTATCCGTATGCAAACAAAGCCCCACGTGTGTGAAAGGGACTTGTGGTGTTCAACGACAAAAGGACCAAGCTGTGTTTCTGCTCGAGGCTTGGTTCCTAAGGTTCGAAGGACGTAATTGGCCATGTGGCTGCACTTCAGGCACAGTTATAGCCTAGAAAACGGGGTTTGGTGGTGCTGAAACAAGCAATTTATGGCTGATGTGAGTGGCTGGCCAAGGTGTGAGAGGGGTTATTCCCGTGTCACTTCACGGTGCTACCAATTAACAGAGCGAGGCCACTAAATGAGTTCGCTGTGTGTGACTAGCACAGCTCACCTGAATGTCCCCGTGGCACTGACGGAGGGGAGCGTAATCCCCATCTCTACCCAGTCCTGTGGAATTCATTCCTGATGAGATGTGATCCTTCTTCTGAGTGAGTCCCGAGCTTACGTGAGACGTGAATCCCTCCTCCCAGCTCACACGCCTTAGTCCCTCTGATCTTTACTCATCCTGGACTTCCTGGCTTCTTTCCCAATCACCACGCGCAATCAATGAATTCCTTCTCTCTTGTTGTCATTGCAGGGCAACCATTGATGAAGTGGAAACAGATGTGGTGGAGATAGAGGCCAAGCTTGACAAGGTAAGAGGGGGCAACGTAGCGCATTGGTTTGGAGAGGGACTGATGAGTTCCTGCTTAGGAGGATGGCCCCACCAGCCCCCTTTAAAAAAGGAGCCCATCCCCAGGCTGTCAGGAAACGAATGTGTGGGCTTGTCAACAAGACCATGTCTCCCTCTACTGACAGGTACCTGTCAAGGCTCCTTTGTGACTGCCAAAGGAGTTAGGACAAGACCTTGTCTTGGGCTCCCAATGCTGAGTGATGGCGGTGGCTGCCTTCTTCTGGATCTCAGGGGGGCTGACGCTGCCTCTTCTGCTGTGGCAGGTTATTGCAGTGCTCTCTGTCCCACCTCTCCACCACCTTGCTGGTGATATACTAAGCTGTGTGGGGTAGGAGCTGCTGTGTGTCCACCCAGCACGGGCAGCACTGTGTCAGCTCAGGGCTGTGGGGAGATGCTTGTAGGTAAAAAAGGGGTCACAGGATCACCTAGGTTGGAAAAGACCTAAAAGATCATTCAGTCCAAACTTTAATCTTTAGCACCCCTAAGATGTATCCCCAAGCACCTCATCTCTACGCCCTTGAAACACTCCAAGGGATGGCGACTCAACCCCTCCCTGGGCAGCCTGTGCCAATGCTGGGCAACTCTGGCAGAGAATAAATTCTGTCTAGTGTCCAGCCTAAACCTCCCCTGATGGAGCTTCAGGCCGTTCCCTCTTGTCCTGTCGTTACTGACTTGTGAGAAGAGCCCAGCACTCAGTGTGCTGGTGATGGTTGCTGTCTGATGTTCAGCAAGGCTTGGTGCCATAGCTGTGATCTGACACTGGAAATACCCTCTCAGGGACCAGTTTGGCCATTTCGAGTTTATGCTGGTGATTCTTTACATCCATTACTAGTTTGGAGCTTAATCAGAGGCTTTATGACGGAAACGTCTTATCTACTCTCACTCCCTCCTGATGTCTGAGACATCACCCAAGTTGTTTCTAAACCAGAACAGAGAAAACTGAAGAAGTGGAGCCAGAAGAGCTGCTGGCTTTTTATCTGTGAGATTTCCCAAAGTTCTTCAGCTAATTTTTCCCTAGCAAGGGAGAAAACTCCTGCGTCTGATGGCGAAATGAGCTTTGTTGAAATCACAAGCCCTAGGCAAAGCTGTGTCCTATAAAACCTATTTACTCCTCAAGCTGCTTGAAACGGTTATCTGCACAAGCTAACTAGTCTCGCTGGTGAAAGCTGCAAAGGGATTTAGGTTATCTGTTTTCCTCGAAGCTAAGGCTCTAAAGATAAAGCGTGGGGTGAAACTTGCTCTGATTTTAGCACGGCTGCTGCCAGTGCCCTCTGTAGTCAGACGCCTTGGTGTGCCAGGAGCAATCCTGGAGCAAGGAGGGTGGCCTGGAAGTGCAAGAGCTGTTCGGGGCTCTCAGCTTTTTATTGTTCAGAGCTTGGTTGCAGATTGGTTTGAGCTCCTTTGCGTGAGGCCTGCATTAAAGCAATAGTCTCCTGCAATTTCGGTCTTCCCCTGGCAGCAGTTACGGGGTGATGCTCTGGTAGTGCAGAGTGGGTGGCCATTTCATTCTGTTTGCACGCCTCATTTCCCCTGCCTGCTGCAGAGATGATCGGTCATGCCAAGTGCTGGCTCAGTCACTGTCAGCAACAGGCTTATCAGGCCTGGGTCCAGGGCAAGTGAGGCTGGAGTTTGCATCTGAAGAGCTACTGAAGTTCAAATTAGCTCCTCTGAAGGTAACTTCGGACAAGATTCGGTCACCCTCCATTCCTAATAAATCAGCCTTGGATGGCCCAGCTCCTCTTCTGTGTACCAGCTGGGTGCATGCCCAGGGCAGCCTTTCTAGGGCTCGGTGTAAATGTTGTCCAGTGGTACCCAGCTAGCTGGCGTGACTAGTTCTTAGAGAGCAGCGAGCTGGCAAGGACTGGCTCTGCTCCTCTGCCTTTTATTGTGCTCCTGAGCACATAGTTTATAGCTGATGAGCCTTTTCACAGCTGTTTAAAATGGAAGTAAAGAGCAGTGTAAATGATTCATCCAAGGGAACACCGGAGATTTGGGCTCGATTGCTGTCTCAGAACGATTTCTTTTGCTCTGTGCTGTGCTCCACCTGCAGAGCCATCGCTGCTCCCCTCGGGAGGGTGCTGGTGCTGAGTGGCCTTCACAGAATCACAGAATTAACAAGGTTGGAAAAGACCGTAGAGATCATCAAGTCCAACCTATAACCTATTCCCTAACCTATCACCAACCTATTACCCAATATCATCTCATCCTCTAAATCTTGTCCCTGAGTACATCATCCAACCTCTTCTTGAGCACATCCAAGGACAGTGACTCCACCACCTCCCTGGGCAGCCTATTCCAATGGGGAATCACTCTCTCTGGGAAAAAAGTTCTTCCTAACATCCAGCTTAAACCTCCCCTGACGCAGCTACTAGTGACACAGCCTTGACCACAAGTGTTTGCACAGAGCTACGCTAGAAACTGCCACGTTGCAGGATAGGCTGCGTTTCCTTTCCAGAAGGTCTGTCGAAAGCCCCAGTGTACGTCTGGGCTCCAGATGTGACAGGATCTGCATCTGTTTGCTTTGCTTCTCTGGGGTTAGATGGGATAGCACAAGCCTGCTGCCATCCAGGGCTGCTCTGTCAAGCTGCGTGGACAGGAGAGGATGGGAGTGTGAGAGAGCAGGGATTGGATAGACGATGCAGGCACGGTTATACCACATGGGACTATATTGCAGATATACTCCGATATATTTTTACAGAACTGCAGGCAGAGGCAAGCAAGGTTGTTCTGCACTGTATGAATATATAGATTAGACCCCAAAGCCTCGTGGCTGTGTAAATAGAACAAGCACCCAGCCCCAAACCAGCACTCTGAGCTTCAGGGGGGCTTTAGTGTCAAGCCCGACTTGAGAGCCTCTCATTCCCAGCCCGTTGGTGAGGCTGGTTGGCAGGGAAAGGTTTCTAAAGCCGTTGTTCATTGGCAAGATCAAGATCCCCAAAAAGCTCCTGGATTTGGAGAACGGAAAACTTCAGTTCCAAGTGTTGTTCATTATCAGCAGCTGAGGTTTTTCACCTCGATAAAAAGTGATGATTTGAAAAACAACAAGGAGACAAAAAATTAAAAAATCTGTGCTCAGTGGCCAGCTGGTACTGCTGGAAATCTCTTGGGCCTTTGGTTTATGGATTTATCTTAAGTTGTTTAACGTAGCCGTTCGCAAGGAGCTTTGGCTGAAAGGAGATAAGCTAATGGCCAGGAATTCTGGCTAAGCTAATGCTCCAGGCTTTTCTGCCAGTTCCAGGCGTGCTAAGGCAGTTCGCTGTGGCTAGGAAGTCTGGGAATGTTCCTGCAGCTGTTGAATTATCAAAACTCAATAAAAGCTTCCTGGAGATGTGTGCCTGTGCTGCAGGAAACCAGTTCCAGAGTGAGGAAGCCACTTCATTTTGCTGCGAGTTCCAGGTGACTTCGCTCTAACGAGGCTGGCGATGGGAACGTTGGTCTCCGCTGGCTGCACACAGCAGACGTGGCTTGAGCAGCCCTGGGCAGTCGGTTTAAGGAAAACATGATCGAGAATGGGCTGCCCCGATTGATCTGTCCTCAGGGGGATAGCCTGGAGCTTATTCTCAAGTGACGAGTGAGATGTTGACAGCACGGTGTACCCTGAGAGGTGTGCTCTGCATCCCTGTTTGTGCCACGGGCAGCCAGGGTCGCTAGCGCAGCCACAGCAGGAACGTGAACGGCATCTCAAGGGCTTGGGCTGTGGTGTTGGTGCAGATCTAAACCAGCTCGGTCGCAGTTTAGGTTGATGCTCTGGGCTGCCCATCCGCTCACCCCTCTCTCCTCGTGCAGCTGGTGAAGCTATGCAGTGGGATGATTGAAGCGGGCAAAGCCTACATCACCACCAACAAGCACTTTGTGAGCGGAGTCCGGGACTTGTCGCAGCAGTGCAAGAAGGATGAAATGATTTCGGTAAGTCATCCTGCGGGACGGAGTGTGGGGGACAGAGAGGGCTGGGGAGCAGCATTAAGCTTCCTGAGGCTGTGAGTGAACCATATAGCCAAGACCCTTACACTGTTCAGCTGTTTAGTATGAGATTTTGTTTTTGGAGGAATGCAGAGACCATCTCATAATGCAATGCTGAAAGGTCAGAGTGACATTCATGGTTCGCCAGCAGACCTGGACTTTTGAGAAGCCACAAGTTTGTTGGAATCTAGGTCAGTAAGCATCAGTTATTTAGGGAGCACGAGTAACCAGCCTACACAAGCAACAACTGACATGTTGATTTCAGCACTAAAGTGGAAAGGACAAGGAGCCTGTGGCTTCAGCATTGGAGATTTTTGAAACACTTTCTTGCCAAATGGCAGAGTGGCTCTTCAGTGCCTTCATCAGAGGCTCTGTCAGCCCTTGAACCCCTGGGAATGAAGGGCAGCTGCTCCTGTTCGCTGCCAGTTCTCTTCACCTTTTGTTTCTTGCAGGAGTGCCTCGACAAATTTGGAGACAGCCTGCAGGAAATGATCAACTATCACATGGTAAGACGCTGCTTCCTCTTGTCTTGCTGCGTGCTGATGGCAACCTCTTGGCTAGGGCACTGATTAACGGTCTCCTGTGTTTGGTTTACGTGATGCTGCACAAAGGAGGGGTCCATGAAGGGAGCGTCTTTCAGGTTCCAGTCCCTGGACATTGCGTGGCTGAGAGAGCAGCAAAGGGCTGGGAGTTGTTGCTGCCTCTTGCAGCAGTATTGAATCGGATGAGCCACGAGTCTGTGTGGCCACAATGATCAGTCCTCAAGCACTGTATGCTAGGCAATGGGATTTCCACAGGCTTGCAGAGGAGGTAGCACTTAGTGGAAGGGTATGTGCTGTTGCATGGGTGCTTTTTTTGGCTCATTTCAGATCAGAGATGTACAGCGAGCATGTAGGAGGGTGAGGTTCGAGACGCCTTTGTCAAAGGAAGAGGAGAGCTCACAAAGAGCCCGCACTCCACACACCTTATTGATTTTGATAGGAGAGGATTTTGTAACGAGGACAGGCAGGGTCCTGAGGAGCTCTGACTGTTAACACCGGGTGTGTATAACGGTGCTGCTGCAGGTTTGGAATACAGTCTGAAGCCTGATGTTCAAATTGGTGACTTTAGGACACTTGCAAGGCTGTGAAAGGATCAAGCCGAAGGGACCACATTGCTCGGTTGCTGCTGGGAGCAGACTGAGGGAGTTTGTGCAGCTCTGTGTTTAAGGAGGACACAGGATATATTAATGTTAAACTGAGATGAAAGGAGGGAAATGCCCAGACAATGGCTATTCTCCTCAGCTGACTCCGTCTCACTAACAGAGCCCAAGGAGTTAGAATCTGCCCTTTCTCCATCCCAAACATCCACCCATGGCATCTGTAAACCTTGTAGAGGAGGAAGGTGCTTTATGCTTGGTGGCTCCACGCCAGACCCACCATTTTAAGTCTGTAACTCGGTAGGAGCTTAAAGCACAAGTGCTTTAAAGTGAAGGAAGCTTCAGGGTGTCAGCACTGGACTGACCCACTTTTATACCACGATGCCCCTGTCAAAGTACATTAAGCACGACGCTTGCTTTTAGGATGCAAGTTAACCACGTGCAGCTGGAGAAGAAGCTGCGTCGAGTCCCTTTAATTATTTCATGAAGCAGGTGGGAAGACTGTGCAAAACCCAGTGAAAAACGTGAGGGAAAGAGGGGTCCTGCACACGCAGCTCTCCAAGGACTGTTGGTGTGTGGGAACAGTCAAAGAGCTGTACAGGGGTGTCGTCGGTGGGGAGAGAGGGGATAAACCAGCGTGAGCATTGGAGAAAAGACACGTTTGTGTCGAAGCAGAGAAAGTTAAACCCTGATTTGCTGATGGTGCTTAAATTTCAGGGGTGAACTTTGCAGAGTAGGGTTGTGGGTTGGACTCGATGATCCCAAGGGTCTTTTCCAACCTCAATGGTTCTATGAATTCCCTCTGAAGATGTAAGGCTTTTCTGCCAAGGAGGCGCAGGAACCCCTGAGAAGCTCCCCCGTGGTTGCAGGGATCACATCCCGGCTGCACTGCCAGGGGAAGCAGCCCCTGCCAGAAGCTGGAGCTGCAGAACGAATGCCGTGTGCGAGCTCTGCTGCGCCAGCTGCGCCGCTTCCCCTGCATCCCTGCGCTCTGCCAAAAGTGGCACTTCGGGGGTTGCTCCTGCCTCGGCCCCTTCCCAGAGCTGTCACGTCCCCAGCTGCTGTGGTAGAACCCTTCCCACGCAGCCCACCCTGCTCAGCAGGGCTCAGCTCCCTGCTCTGTGTGACTTGGGGGCTGTGAAAGGCAGGATTTCCCTACCACCAGCTGCACGCACAAGGGAAAATGTGCTTAAATCCTCCTTCCCCGTGGCCTTTGGAGAGCACCCTCCTCCCCTGGTGCACAGCAGCGCGAGTCCCGCTCCAGGAAATGGCTTTGGAGGGACTGCTGCATCTTCAGCCCTCTCCGACGGCTGCTCAATTAGCTTGGGTTATTTTTAGTGCCTTCTGCCGTCTCCTTTGTGCGTGCCTCTGTGCCTTGTGTGTGTGTGTGTATCTTGGATCAGCCGTGTCGGAGGATCTCGGCTATGAAACGATTCTCAGTGCTTCATCCAGGAATGCGGCCAGGACAGTATGTACAATTGGAACAAGTTAAAAAGAAGGGGAAATATCCCTCCCCCTAAAAAGAAGATCAGTTGGGAAAGCGTGTGCTGTGATTTTATTGCTAGAGCACGCGGCCCCGAGATGTCCTGATGCTAGTTCAGCAAAATCCAAGCGTAAAAGCTGCTTGAATGTAGAAAACGAACACCCTGAGCTCCAGAGCAATCCCACCGTGAGTAACAAACATAAAGCAACCTTAGAGGAGAGATGACGAAAGAGAGAGTTGAGCTCAGGAGAGCTGGAGTCAGTGTCCTCTGCCTTTTTTTGTGTGCTCTTAGCCACGTGCACTTGGGCTAATGCCCTGCTCGTGTCAGAGCATGCGTGGAAGTTAGAAACCACAGTACCCTCACGGATCTGGACTGTTGTGATTTATTGCCTCAGCTTCCATACCTGCAAAAAGCCTTTCAAGTGCTTTCCTGTCTCTGAGGGGCTGTTGGGAGGACACACAGGCTAATGATTAACAGAAGCTCTGCTAATTCTTGCCAGGCAAATAATAGAAAGATGAACCAATGGTCCAAGGCTTCCCCAGACTGTACTTTGAAGGTCCCTGGCTCTGCCCGTTAAGTATTTAAGAAGTTTGGGCTCCTGGCCTTGGCTGGTCGCGTTGGCTGCCTCCCGTGGCTTGCTCGGGCAGCTGCTTTACTGGGGATGGTTTGTAGGAGAGACAGGAAAGGTTAGAATGCTCGGACAGACTGGTGTAGGTAATGATGATTGAATGAGAGGTCAAGGAACTCTAGCTGGTTGTGTTTGATTTGAGTAGCGAGGAGGAGAACGGTGCTGCCCTCGCGGCCCCAGGGAACGCGTTTCTGTAACACACGTGGCAGGGAGGCTGATTTTGCTCGCTGCTCGAGGGAAAGTGGCCTTCCAGCGTCTGGGGCAATCGGCTTCTTAAGGTGTTCTGTTCAGAAACCTGTGCTTAGTGGCTTGAAAAAGAGATGTGAGGATGCTGACCTCTTGAGGCATCCCTGCAGCTGCAGAAAGCCCAAGGTCGTTCTGGCTGCTGTGTCACCTTGGAGTCTCACCGAGGGCAGGAGGCTCTGCGTGTGTTTCTCTTGGTGGTTCTGCTGCAACTGGAGGACTATTGCATTCTGCTCCAGGAGGCTGTCATTTCCTTCTAACAATCCTGGCAGTGTGTAGGTCCGGTGAATTCCTGTTCTCATCTCCTCTGATGATCCTCGGTTGTACTAATGCTACATTTGATGTGGAAGGGATAAGGATCCCCAGCCTCAGGCATCGTAGACTTCCTACCCACAAGTGCAGCTGAAATCTTACCCCCGAACAATTCCTTGTACCTGAGATCCCGAGGGAGTGAGGAATCAACACCCCAGAGCTCTTCACTCCAGTAAATGTTACTCTCTGGCCCGTTATTTGTCCTGCTCTGTCCTGTCGCTGCCGTCCCTGCCAGGAGCCGCTGCCTCAGCGCAGCGGGAGCTGACGTTGTGCAGAGGCTGCTGTGGCAGGCGCAGTCTGGGCGGCGCGGGGCACAGCTGGACCATGCGAGGGCTGCTCTGTCTCATCGCCTCATCGGGCCAGCTTCCACACGCTGGGGAGAGGTGCACGAGCCATGACAGGGAACAAATTTCCAGCTACCTCTGTGAGCCCTCGGAGCGGCGGGTGGCAGACAAGGATGCCAGAGCCTTGCAGCGACCTTTCTGCGCCGCTCGGCAGAGCGAACCCGTTTCCTTTCACGGGAGCCTGAGTGGCATGAACTGGAATTTTGCTCGAGGGCTTGAAGTCTCCCCTGTGACTCCTCCTCCTCACTGCATACCACACTGGAGCGAATAAATTTGGACTGCGGCTTGTCAAGCTCTTCTGTACTGGAAACACTCCTGGCTTGTCTGCGGACAGATGCTGTGCCGTCAGCTCCAAAACCTCTGTGGGTTTTTGCCTCCGTCCTTCCTCCCTCCTTATCGCCCTCCCTAAAGCACAAAGCAGACTGAAAGGCACAGCGATCTGCCAGACCCTTCTATCTGAGGACTCAACCTTTCCCGTTTTTTACAGAGCCTGAGGAATGAGAATAACAAGAACTGCTCTAGTCCAAAGCTCTAGTCCACTTCCAAGGAGCGAGGTGAGGAGAGGCTCCAGGTTGTGCAGAGGCAGGAGGCAGTGAATGTGAGGATGCAACGATCCCTGGCTCGGGCAGAGGATGGGAGGCAGGTTTCCCACCAACCTGTGGCCCTACACGTGCCTTGGAAGGAAATAACCAGAAACCTTGTCGCATTTCTGCAGCAAGATTCTTTGCCTTCCTTCTCTCTGTGTGGTCAGAAAGATATGACGAGTTAAAGGATGCACGTGCCGATGTGACAGGTTTGCTCTGGCTGAGCCCCTTCAGTGCATCTTTTCCAGCTCAGAAGATGGCACATGAACATTGCTCTCATCGGTGCGACTCCAGGCAGCACCGTGTAAAGCTTCATTAAGTCCTAAGCTTTCCTGCCTGCCATAAATCACTGGCGCTACGTCACAGGAATCCTCCAGCAGGAGCAGGAGCAGCTTGCCGGGGAGATTTAGCTGCGCTGAGCGAGCCAGGAAGCGTTTCCTGCTGACAAGAAGAAAAGCCACCCAAGCTGTGATGAGTCAGGGAGGCAGATGGCAGATGTCATGGGTGGAGGGTAGCGGTGGAGTTCAGGGGGGAAGGAAGTGAAAGTGGAGAGCGCTTCCAAGCTGCCTGTTCTCCACAGGCTTGGCTGGACCACCTGCATTTTCTGACAGCGCTTGGGAAGGGTCCAGGTGGATCAGGCTACCCCAGTAAGAGATAGTGTTTGTGGATGCAGGATTACCGTCTGGCAGGAGAAGTGCTTGCTGTCCTCTCCTGGCTTCGTGGGGGTTTTTTGCCATCAGGTCCTAGTGCAGTGACATGATCCTAGTCCAGAAGATTTCAGTGAGCTGCTGCCCTTGAAGTTTGATCGCAGTCCAGCAGGAGCACAGTGCTGCATCCTGGGCTTTGGAAAGATGAGGTTTTGTCTGTATCTGGAATATCTTAGGAGTCCCCTATCTAATTAGGGGAGGGATTCAGCTTTGATAATAGGTAAGGAGCAGGAGCAAATGTCCTCTAAGCACAAGTGGGAGCTCTGGAGCTTTTTGTGAGAGACTCAACTTCAGCTTGGTCCAGAAGTTCGGCTTAGGCTGCATTGACACCCAACATGTGTAACAGAAGTGATGTTGTTGGCTTGTTCTTCGGAGCACAAACCCTCAAGTGAGCTGCATTACAGAAGCATCACAGATGGAATGCTGCTCACGGGTGGCATTGATCTGGTGGGCCATTGCTCAAGAGATGTAGGACCGAATCATAGAGCCAGATAGGAATAAAAGTCCTTGAAGCATCTCCTGCCAAACAAAGGGCGCTTGAACCCTGCCTGGCTCTCCTGCCCCTTAGGTAGCTGAACACAGCTACCTAAAGCTGCAATGAATCAGAAGGAAACTGCAGGGATATGAAATCAGGGAAAATGTACAGTATGCTGGGCAGCATTGAGTTTTATTTTGTTAGTTGAGCAGCTGCAG
>WEIS01053893.1:4158-19103 GCA_013389965.1 Todus mexicanus
GGAATGACACGTGTCACTGGTCTCCACTTGGACACTAAGCCAACATTTGGGAGTGACCGTCCAACCCATTCCTTATCCACTGAGTGATCCATCCATCAAATCCATTGAGAGACAAGGATGTCATGTGGGACAGTGTCAAGTAAAATCTTTTATCCCTGGGTCATGTAGAGAAATTCATCTGCTGCTTTCTTACACATGACTGGATTAGAGACTGGTGGGAAATCAAAAGCACGTAGGATTTCCTGACACAGTGAGCCCAGGAATGAATTCTTTTCTCATTCCTTTCTTCACATCTCGTCATGCTCCTTTCCATCAGGTTTTGATCACACGTTCTCATTTGTCTGCAGTTCCTTTTCTGTCTTTGATCAATGTTTGTCTTTAATCTCCATGTTTCTATCTTTTCCGTTCTTTTGTCTCCAGACCTTGACTATTATATTTCTCTTCTTTTTGCTGTGCTATTATTTGCCTTCCAGTGGGTCTTTCTTCTTGTCTCATTGTGCTCTATCTCCGTCCAAAATGGTGTACCGGGTGTGAACAATAAATGAATTGATTTCAAATGAGTTGACGACAGTGCTTAGCTGATCCATATCAGACAAAATAGCCCACTGAGTGAGTACAATAAGTGACTCAAATCAAAATGAATTTGCACAGATGCTTGGAAAATCCATATGGAAGGCTGGGGGGCCGTGACTCAGAGTAGGTTTGTGTAACCAGAGTTTTAAGAAAATCTTTTTTAAGTAGTAGAAAGAACTCCATGGGTGCCTTCTCCCTCTCCTTTGATATCTTTGAATAAAACAGATAGCAAGTGTGTAATTGATTAGTTAATGAATAAGAGTGGGCCCTGAAGACTGGTTACCAAAGGCATGAGGAATGATTAGAGATTGTAAAAATGTATCAATAATGTGAAATTTAAAAAATGTATTCTTGCTTTCTATAAAAAAAATGTTCAGACTGTGAAAATGAAAACAAGGTTGCTAGCGCAGGTTGGTAGACTGTTCCTCAGAGATGATGCTACTGTATTACTGCTGTATGACTTATACATGTGAGTTGAAAGGAAATATAAATAACCAGGAAGAGAAGACTAATAATTGAAAAAGCTTGACAGAAACTCCTTTGCATCATGTTCCCAATGTAGGGTTTGCCACAGGCTCATTCCTAATAATTCCAACTATTGAGCTAAAAGTGTTATCCAAAGGATCATGTCTGAATTTAAATTAGGTTTTCAGTTATTGTATTTTGAGTGGCTCCATCAAATATATATAAAACTAGGGGAAAGGCCTTGTTTTGAAACACAAGTGCTCTTTCCATAGCGTGCCAGAACTTGACATTTCTTTGAAGCTTTTCTAAATTTCAAAGGAGGGAATATATTTAAAACATCCAAAAGTTTCTACATCTCTCTAATTATTTTTGATGTGATACTTTTCAGGACACATTAAATGAAAGCATTTTCCACCTGATCTTAATTGAGAAGACTCTTATCTCCTTCTGTAATTACTGATGAACAAGATTTCTGCATGGATTAAATTGTGTATTCTCACAAACTGGAACGGGCTTATTTTCTTGTCTTTAATAACACACTTTTCTAAAGCCCTGCAATGGCTCCATCGCCATGTAAACTTTATTTATCACTGTCCACAGCTGCATTGCACTAACTGATATATAATTACTTTTATTTTTGCAGATTATAACTGCCTTAGGTATTCAGAGAGGATATATAAGCATACTTATTGCAAGTGGAAAGTATTACCATGGTGATGCCACGAGACTTGCAGGAGACATCCTTGGGAATGTACCAAGTCCAGAAGCATTTACCTCAAGCAAGGTAAAGCAGAGTGAGTCAGGTAAATCCATGTATGATCACAGCAATGTCTTGGTGAAGATGGGCTTCATCTTATTTCACTCATGTAAGGGCAAAGTGTATTTGTATCAGTCAGCTAGAATCTGGTGGGAACTGATCCACTGAAATCAAAGAGAGGATTTCCAATAAAAAGCTCAGTGATGAGAGAGGACAAAACTTTGTTCAAGTCAAACAAATTTGAAGTTAGTTATGCTAAAAATGATTTTTAGTTTCTTCTGTTTTCCAAGTTGGGGGGTTTTGTGGTTTTTGTTTTGTTTTGGGGGGTTTTGATTATTTTTTTTTAGTCAGGTATGACCTTTGGGTAAGTGATTTTCATCATGATAATTACCAAATTGAAATTGTTTTCTGCTCGTGTGACTTTTTTTTCTTTTATAGAAAGGTCACGTGTGACTGTGTGTAGAATGACCACACCTCCTGGCCCTTCCCGGTTGTGCTTCTAGCATGTTGGGTTTTTGCTCTCCTAATTCTATGAAGTCTTAAAAACATATCCAATATTTTCCAAAACAATACAAAGATTATAAAATAAACTAGTTTGTGACTGTATGGTAATATAGGCAAATATTCGCATTTACAGACTGATAATATTTTCTGCAAAAATGAAGGTAACTCACTATACATACGATTCACTTACTCTACCTCTGTGCACAGACATAGTCTCCAGTAATGTTAGATGTCCTTAGATGGGTTAATAGTAATGCTAAGAAGAAAAAAAAAGTGGTTATAAAAATAGGGAATTAAAAGAGCATGACTATTCTAGTTGAAATGTAGAAAAGATACTAATAGGTAACACAATTTTTCCAACAGAGCCTGCAAGTATTGTGGAGATGTGGTGTTACTGTTTCAGAGAGAATTGTGCCGTCCAGTGAGTCGCCTTTGCTGACCACTGGAGATAATAAAGGGAGAAGCAAGAATACCTGGAATGCCAGTTCTGCTCACTTTATGGGTTCTTTGCTGTCTTTTTGTAGTTCATGGGTGCTGCAGAAATTCAGGAAGGATATTAAACATTCAGCTTTCGTGCCTCTCACTGACTACTGGTAGGTGCACATTTTTCATAGTGCTATCGAACACTTGTTTGTCATCTCGGAAAGCAGAAGTATCCATATATCACAATATCCATCATGCAGTCTTTGTTTACTGGTAGGTGGTAGGAATTCTCAGTAGATAAAATAAGAAAAGCATGAAGCAACACATCACTCATTTTTGGCACATAAAGAAAGCCACAAATCCTAAGAATCCTGAAACCAGTCAAGGAGAATAAAGGTCTCCCAAAGTTTAGCCTGGCTTTCAGTCTAAATAACAAAGCATTGTGATGTAACTTAAGCCATGGTTCCAATTTACCACAAGCAAGTTACAGATTAAATTAAAATTCTAGCATCAGCAAATCCCTTCACCATTTCGTACAGTCCTGATATTTTTATTTTCCTGCAGGTGCTGTTCAAGAGTTGACTTGGATAGACTTCAGAAAGCTGATCAACACAAAGACAGGTCGGTTACAGATGAACAAATTACAAGGCCCTCGCCAGCCGACCTTGTAGTAAGGGTTGCAGCTCCTGTGGATGGAGTTCACTGAGTTTTGCCACCGCTACTGTCAAATTTGTTAATACTAAACAACATTACATGTGCTATAGGCATAAAAAGCTACAGGGTTACCTTTAGAATAATAGAGAATTCACAAATAGTATTCAAATTGCTCTGAAATATCACAGTTGGCTGCATCTTCATCCTGTTATCTCACTACTTTATGCTTCTGAGACCTTTTCCTAGCAGACTATAAAATCATTTCGAATGTAAGATGATAAATTAACAGAACAAAACAAATTGGAGTCAGTAGGAGTGCATTTAGCACTAACAAGACCCATCTGAGTTTCACATTTTCTCTTGCAATTATAAAAAATAAGGCTAGTGTCAGAACTCATCTTTTCTTTAATTGCTGTTGCACAAAGCTCTGGATATTATTTTAAGGGCTGATGGAAAGCAGCAGTCTCTCCAATTCTTGACAAATAATTTCTTCTGGACTAGGAGGGGAAAACGTGAGATACAATAAGAAATAATTTTCAAATCACCTACAGCAGAAGGAGTGAATATTTGGTTATTTTCTACTGCATCACAATGGGTAAATACTGTTTAAATATTTGCAGTAAGTGAAAACTCAAGATACAGTAAGAGATGGAGAGTTTGACGGGATATTTGAGCAGGCGAAGTCTCCTGTGCTCTCCCTAAAAGTATTGAGGGTTTTGGGTTGTTTGGGTTTTTTTCCTTGATCTGGAAGGAAAACTATTGAAGCATCCATATTTTGCTAAATGTATTTCTTGTCTTCCAGAGAACTTGAAAATTAAGGCACAGAGATTCTGTTGTTCTAGAGAATAAAAGACCATTAAACTTTGCCTTTTCCACCTGATGCTTATAATGAAACTTCCAGCTATCAAGAACTAAAGATGCTTGATTTGCTGATTTCTTCTTTGATTTGAGTTTCTATGATTAAGCAGTTGTTACAAACCACTTTTGAGGTCCTTTTTATCATACTTCATCATAGTTCCTTTGCTTTAGTTGACTCTAATAGCATCCCTGTGAAAAAAAAATTTAAGTCAACTTTATAGGAAGATAAGTGACTTGATTAAGAATACAAGAACATCAAGCATTCAGAACAAAAGGCTCCCATGTACTTATTTTGTGTTACAATATTGTCTTCCCCAGATCCAGAAATGCTTTCCTGCGGTTGAAGGCCATAGTAGCATTCTGAAGAATTTCAGATTCACCACTGGCTCCCTCATGGTAACTTCTCCATATGTGGCTGGATTTATGCACCTTTCAAGGCATGTAAATCAGTAGTTTTGAAAGACATGTAAGCTTTCAAAAGCTTGGATGAGAGTCTTGTGGTTTGAAACCAGTGTTTACATTCTGTTACAAGCCTTTCAAAATAATTTCCTTCATGTACAGTAGAACCATTCAGTTGGTTGGAAAAGGTTGTCACCAAGTCAAAGAAAAAATCATGAAGTGGGAACTGAAGCATATCTGCAAAGAGAAGTTTGTTGGTGATACTCCTTTCCCTTAAATAGTTATCCCTTGCAGTGCATTACATGTCAGGGAGGAGGCCAACCACAGTGTGATTGAATTCATAAAGCTGATCAATTCCTCACTGACATACTAAAGTGGTGCCATTTATTAGAAAATATTTTCAGTTAGACTCTTCTGTTTCTTCTTGAAAGAGGGAGGTGATAAAGGAGGCAACTTCTGTCCAAGGGTCACTTTATGTTCCGTAATTTGGCCAGCTTCCAAGTGATTTTCTGCTGAATGAAGGGTATCTTCTGTTTGGTAGGAAAAGAAAAGATAAGTGATTACTTATCAAAGTATTAAAGACTCATTATCTTTCAGAATAAGAAGAAATTGCTTTGTCCTAAATACATAGTTACAGATATTAATGGCACTTTAGATTTAGTTGTGTTACTTTATCTGTAAAATTTTTATTAATGATATTCTCTTTCTCAGTGATCACTGAAATGAAAATACAGCTTGCTGTTCATGTTCCTTTGCCATTCCCTCTGCCATTTACATCTCTCATACCATAAGCACAGCTAAGCTTCTACCAAACTACCCAGCTTGAACAAATCCAAACGCATCAACAGTATTTCATGGACAGAGAAGCTTTTAAAGAACAGAAATGGATGAGGGCATGGCTAGAATCAAATAAACATCTACTGTGGAAATCTTCTGGCAAAAGTGGTGAGATAATTAAGAAACAGCTGCTGGGCAAGGTGTCGGATGGCCTGTGCACGTCTGAACATACGGAGAGTGTGGCAAGTGGTGACTGGTGCTCTGCTTGTGCACAAGCTGGTAGAACGGGAGTGTGGGTCTTGATCGAGCACATAATACAACGTGTTATGAACTATATGAGGAGAACAAAAAGTTGTCTACATTTGCTAAATGATTACATTTTCTTCGTATGGAATTATTTTGCATTAATTAGGAGTGTCGGTTGGTTCCTTGAGAACCTGATGGTCAGGGAAGGAATAATGTAGGGGTTTCTTTCACTTCACAAAATAAATGGAATGAATTAGACTTTCACAGTAGCTAAACACCATCTGTAGATTTAGCAAAACAATAGACTACATGTGCTACTTATGTTTAGTTTCTTTCCCTGGATGTTAGGTTGTTTAAAACTGCAGTTATCTTGACCAAAGTGTGTCCCCACCAATTTGTATATTGCATACTAAATATAATATATTAAATATACGTATATGAATAGATTACATATTAAATGTTATATACCATCAGGAGTATACTGATATCTTCAAAATACCAGCTGTTATTCTTCTTGATTCTTAGACTGAAAGTGTGAAAATTTTAGAAGTAAAAAGCTCTTATTTTCCCCACAGTTTAGAACATGAGTATGAACAATTGATTTTGATCTTGTAAGCCCTTGTAAATACCAAAGTTTATATCAAGTGGGTGCAGTAAGCTTAGTTTCAGAGGCAAGTGATAAAAGGTTTATATTCTGGGAGCAAATGCTTGTTAGTTACAGCTTATTTTTCAAAACCAGAAAATAATATATTCAAGATACTAACTTTTCACTGTATGTGCCTCTTCAGACTTCTAAAAAATGTTATATATGGATGTTGGTTTCTAAAGTATCTGAGAATTACTGTTTTGATCTTGTCAATTAATTTCAAAAGTGCTTAAAAAATGGGTTCTTGGTTTGTGCATTATCTTTAAAACACTTCTTGATCTCGGTTGGCTGTGAGGGTATTTTTCTAGTGTTTCTGAATGCATTTCAAGTGTTCAGATTTGTTTTGAGCTTAAGTTAAGGGCTGAACTGGCAAGCTCCAAATTGAGCTTTCCTCCTCCCTTGCATTGGGCATTATCTGACAAAACAATTTGCTTAATGCTCTTATGGTTAAGAGTTCCCGAGTTTTGAGTCTGACTCTTACAATCATTTGCTGCCATAGATCAAGCCATTTTTTTCACGGGCTGCTTTCCTGTTGGATAATGAAGTAGACTATGTTTCCTAAAGATTTATGAGAATTATTATGTAGGAGTTTAAAACAAGGAGCAAAAAAGAAATAAGAAGAAAGTGTCAGGTAGAAGGTCTGTGTTGAATTGCTAAATTACTGTATAAAAGCCATCACCATTAGGAATATTTTGTGCTTGATTTTATGTATTCATTGAATGTGTCTTAGGCGCAGATGATTTGGGTACTGTTGTGGTATTTTAAATTGCATTGCTGTGGCCTGCAGATCTTAAGGGGTGCTTTAAAGTCAGGAGGCAGATAAATCTAGTTAGGAAGGAAGACTTAATCTTAGACCGGAGTGTGACCCCATTATAGTAAATGCTTGATCAAACCTTCAGATAAAAGTAAATATTCAAATCATTGTAATTGAGGGCTCAAATACAGGGCAGCAGTCATTGTTCTCTGTACAAGACTGTCAGGTTTGGCTCCTAGCATCTCCTCCAGTTAGCATGTATTGGTCCAGTATGAAAAGGTGAGGAAGGTCCTCCTGACTTCAGATCTGGTTAGGGATGGCCCTGTTCAACAAAATATCTAAGCACTTCTAACATGTTGTTCTCCGTAGCATGCCTGATTTTATCTATATGTGATAGATGGTGTATCTGCTTTGTGTGTTCACAGCTGTTGTGTATAGTAGAGTGTCTGGAGGGGTCAGAGGAAGACTGCCTTGTCCTGCCTGATAGGAGCTGGCCAGTGGAACGGGAAGAGGGACTCTCCTACAGAATAGCTGTGCATTCTCAGCTCAGAGAACTTTCTGCAGTAGCCTGGAGCAGAAAGCATGGGAGAGAGCTAGAAAGAGGTAAAGACTACAGAAGATGATTAGGAGAACCTCTTAGAAGAGCTGAGTGCAGGTCACAGGCAATCCTTAGAGGTGATGGCAGAGAGGGCTTTCCGTGTATGGTAATCAAGAAGGAGCTGATAGAGCTCACTGGAAACTAAGCAGCCATGGAAATGTGTTGGGCTAGAAAGACTGATTGAAGGAAAAGTTTCAGCCAGTGAGGATGTAACTGGAGAGGAGTAATTTGTTAACAACTCCTTTTGTTTTAAGCTATTTTACCCACCAACTCAAAGTTTCGTTACTCTGAAATTCTAGCCTATTCTAGCCCGCTTTCAAATAAAATTCAGTCCTGTATTTTACAATGTACTGTGCTTGCATTAAAAGAAGACAGATTCATCTCATAGCCACAGCTAACTTGGGAACCAATAAAGTGTTTTGTGAACTCAGGCCTCTTTAGTGGAAGAATTTGAGTAATGGTGTTTCATGCTATGAATCAAAGTCACTCTGAAGTCTGAACAGCCCAAGCAGACACAGAAAGCTCTAAGATGATGGCTGAAGATCAGCTTTTTGATTTTCTAATTTCTGTGCCAAAAAATCCGAAACTGAAAACAGATATGCCAGAGACAGAGTCGAGATTTTCCTTTTCAAAAGGCAGTTTTTAAAAGTTAATGATTAAAGACTAACTTCCAGGCTCTTGTCAATAGTTCCAGAATTAAGTTTGTCATAACACTTTATATAATGCTAATTATAAGCTATTTATTGTGTGGAAAATGTCAGTTTATTTTTTATTCTCTTCTTTTGATCTAATATTTCCTGATGTGCTGAAGTCTCAGTATTTAGGTCTATGCAGTGACTATCCATGGGAAACCTCTGTCGCTGTGTGGTGAGGGGAGACGTGCAAAGACAGGGTACAGAGCAGCACCTGGGTAACTGCTTGAGAGGTGCACTGGGCCCCAAAATTAAGCTTCTCTTTACGACTTTGATCTGGTATCACAATGGAATGTTTATTGCTAATTGTATATTAGTTATGTCGCACAGTTCTAGCTTGATGTGAGGCCAAGAGCAGATAAGATTAAATGAGAAATGGGGAGACAAAAGAAGCCCTGTCCTGTTCTAACCCAAACCAGGACAAGCTCAAAACAAAGAAATGGCTTCAGGGCAGGAGGAGGCTTTCACCGGGAGAGGCCATGGGTGGTTGTGTTGTTTTGTTCAAGTGAAACCAGCATTTGCACAAATAGGCGAGGACTGAATAGCAGCAGGTGCAAATGGAGGCATTGCCTTTGTGCAGCACAGCCAGAGGAGCTGCTGCTGGAAAAGCTGTGTTATCCCTGAACTTACTGGGTGTTTAGAAAAGAAGAAGAAAATGGAATCTCGACAGCTGGTTACGTGGCACCTGAGGTCCACTTCAGGTTTCAGTGAATGTTTCACCCTTAATTCAAAGGGGAGAAGTGTTGATGAGAAGGACTGAGAATTCAGTCTTGTGTTCCAGCGTAACTGGTGTGTTTTTGACCAGAGGAGCTCCCTGTGCAGGAGTAGGTTAACGGCCCACTGGCAGAAAGAAAAGATGTGAGCTCACCTGCAGAGCTGTTGGGGAGAAGATTGCTCCCCTCACGAGTTTGAATCTGTCTCTCCAAAATACTTTTCAAGCTAAAGCTCTGCAACTTATTATTGATTCAAAAATAATTTGAGGACAAATACAAATTTTCAGCTAACTCGCTGTTAAGCATCAAGCTCTGCACAGGATTGTGTTTCTCATGAGAAAACACAGGTAGGTAAGATGGTAATATTCACATTCTGTTTGGAACTCCAGTAAGATCTGTTTTAAACTTTTCAAATAACATATCAGCTCCAGGAGGTAACATACTTTGCTGTAAAAAATTCAGTGTTAGAAGTAGTCCCAAATGGAACAAAAAATGTTGGGCCAAACTTTTTTGGTTTAGATTTTTTTAGAAGACATTTCTAAAAGCCCAAGTCAAAATCATCATGATACTTGAAACCACAAAAGTCACCTTCAGGTGTAAACCATCTTTTTATGAATCCTTGTGTTAATAATACTCTCTAATTTACTGACAGAAATCATCATGTTATTTTCCAGTTCTCAGGGTATGGATAGTTGTAAAATATTTAAATCAATTCTGAAATAAACCACCGCAGGTTAAACAGTCTCTCACTGCATTCATGATAGATGCACATAGATGTTGCATGTCTTTTAAGTACGATTTCGTATTGAAAGAAGCGTAAATCCTGCTTTTGACTTACAGTTAAATTTCTACAGTCTAAGGACTTTTAAGCAATGAACTTTGGTCTGCAGCGATCTCCAGCGCAGACCTGACCCGCCTGCTGCTGTAGTTCTGTAAAACCAGATGAACAGAAGTCATGGAAGGACAATAACCTCATAAATATTTCACTTGCTGAGCTTCTCTGGATTTCTCCAGCTACTGCCCCAGTGAGTGGGGAGCTGGAGGCTGAGAAGAAACCAGCTACACCTGCTGGCAGCTGCCTGTGGGGTGGAGTGGTGTGGGCCCAGCTCCTGCTCCTCAGCCTCCTCCATGCGGTGGTTGTCCTGGCTGGGCAACACTCCTCATGTGGCCCGTGTGAAGGGGAACCCGGCAACCCTGGGCATCAGCAGCCAAGCTGTGGACATGGGGATATGCAAGGCCCCAGCACACCCAGCCAGAGACCCCGTGATGCTGTAGAGGCTTTGCTTTCATAAAGACTTGCTCAAAATCTGACGAAGGCAATGGATGTCTTTCTGTTGATCTGGTTGAGTGTTGATTTAGTCTAACAAGGTAGTTCTGATTTAGTCATATAAGCGCCAGGAAGGAAACAATATTAAAAATAATGTCAGTCTCTGAATTGGTTTAGCTATGGAATGTATAGATCTGATTAGTATTTTGCTGTTCCCTGCAAAGTAGCTCAAAAGCTGAGTCCTGCTGGAATGTGATCAGAGTGAAACTCATATACAGTATTTATGAAGCCGCCTGTGTGATTTCATTTTAAATTATTTTATTCATGAATAAGCAAACAACTCCTCTCAGAAAAAATTTTTTTCAGGTTCTGTTAGGAGCATTCTTGATGTATAAAAATCCATGGTTCAGACAAATTCTGTTATATTTTCAAAGCATACTCAAGCTATGCATAATATTCTCCTTGTTGACTCCTAGGTAGTCATGCAAGGCTGTACAGGTCAGGACCACTCGATTCAAACAGACTTCCAGACATCCAGAAGTACCTACTTCGTGCTGCTTTTGCTTAGCAAAGAATGTGCTTACACATCAACCTCCTACTCCTTTCCTTGCTCAATTATTTCATGGGCTTATTTGCTTTCTTAGAGTGAGTAGTGATATTCACACAAGTAGTTGTTCCTGTTCGGAGAACATGATGGCACACTGGGTGATAGTATAGAAATACTACCACGTGGTGCAGAGGAGCTCTATTTTGTCATTGCACAGGATTTTTGCAAATGAAAATTGGACAATGATGACAGTACATTAGAGCTACCAGGTTCCTTTTATTTTGTAAGTAGTTCAGGGAATATAACTCTCATGTATTGTGTTCTGTTGAAACATCATGTTTATATCCAAACTGAAAACACAGAATAATTTGACTGGGACCTCTGAAGGTTATCTGCTTAAATCAGGCCTAACTTCAAAGCTTGATCAGGTTGCTTTGGGTCTAGTTCTGACGAGATTTTAGTACCTCCAACATCCATGCCAGTGTTTGGCTGCGCTTAGAACAAAAATTCTTTCTTGGTATATCTGACTGTCCTTGTCTTTGCTGTGTCTTGTCACTGTTCACCTATTGCTACTCTCCGAGAAGACCCTGGCTTTGACTTCACCATCTCCCAGGTACATTATGTGTTCCAGCTTCCTAACTAACTTCCTCCAGTACGTCAATGTCTTTTTTGTACTGGGGGACACAAAACTGGAGGCAGTACTCCAGCTGAGCTCTTACAAGCGCTACACAAAAGAGGCTATCAGTTCTCTTGACCTGCTGCCTGTGTTCCTGCTAGCTGTGTAGTGAGCATCCATTGCCCCAAGGGTGCACTGCTGATTCATGTTCATCTTTTGTTCACTCCCTCTTCCCCGATCAGTAGCTTCTCTCCCTTCTTTGTAAGGAACAGTAACCTAGGAGTGACCAGACTTTGTACGCCTCTTATAATGGACCTGTCCATTGTTGGGATGGCTGCGGTTTCTACAAAACTCATTTGCAGGGTGAGAAATCTGAGTATGCTGTTGGACTGGTTCGGATTATGTGCACAGCAGAAGAAGGGGGTAGATACAAAACAGTACCTTTCATCAAATGCACACAGACCTGTTTGAACACTCAAGTACTGTTTAAACAACAGAAGTGACCACTTGCTGTAGGTAGGAAGTATTTAAAAGATTGAATGCTGCTTGTGTGAGCTATCCATGACCCTTTTTTTCAGTCACTTTAAAAAAAGAGAATATTGTAAACCTATGATATGACATGTAGTTGTGGGGGTTTTTTTAAAGCTTTGCACTTTTCTGATAATACAGGAAATTTTACAATGGGTCATTAATGGCTAACTAGGATACTGTGAAGTTGGCTAAAGCTGATTTTCTTTTTTTTTGTTTTTGTTTTTTTGAGACTTGAATGGTGTTTACCAGGTCTAAGTGAACGTGGTTACACTACCAGGAGGATGTTTGTTTTCAGTGCTCCACTTCTTTTTTCCATCCTCTGTGGGTGATTAGAATGGAGAGCTATCCTATCAGATGCAGTATTTTCAGATAGAAGAACATTTGACAAGCAATGTTTCTGTAGTTAAACAAAAGTGAAGTTATAGCCAAGCATATTCTTTACTCCCACGGATTCTATATTTTTTCATTAGGTTTATTCATAATTTTTCCGTTGACAGAGAAATATCTTTAAACATTTCTCCTTATAGGAAACAAATGGTCTAATTCTGGCTTCCTGAGCAGACAGGCTTTGTTTATTGGGTTTTAACCAAGTTATGTAACTCTTCTTATCACACATTTAGGAATTCAAAGGCAAGTTTCTAGCCTGAAGGTTTCTGATAACATCCTATATTCTCTCGTGCTTTTCCTACATAGAGTTTCTAACTTTATGGCGCTATTAATACTCGGCCAATAATTTTAACCAGTTTCTTCAGATAACAACAAAACCTAACTTTTATGATAGATTGTATTTCCTATATTTAAAACCTCTGTGTTGTTTACCTATCTACTATCGAAATAATTTCCTAGGATTGTTAGAATAATACCTAGGACTGGTATGGTACAACTTCATTCAGTGGCAACATAGAGCAATTAATCTTTTCCTTACAAAATTTTAGATAAATATATCAAAACCCAGTATCATGGGTTTTGTATGCTTCCAGAGAAGGATACATCCCTAACAAGTTTTGTATCCTTTAAGAGAAGTTTTGAAGGTTTGTATAAACTGTTACAACAAGGTGCACTTTCATGCTTTGCAATCATTAAAAACTGTATTTTAAATCTGAGTTGTGAATCTTTCGTACTTAAATCAAATCAGTGGTTCACATCTTTGCTGACAAAACCTTGTAGGCTTATTTTCTAAGTCTACCTGACAGCAATGCCTTTTTGCTTGGTGGCTACAGCCCATTTCTACAGGGGCAGCTTCTGCTGTAACCCCTAGGTGGGTGACTTGTCCCTTAAGCTTCCATGTCTTCCTATTGCCTTGAAGTGGACTCTTTCAATCTGCCATGTGCAGGCTCAGGCTTCTCCTTAGTCTCACATAATACCTGCTAAACATCATTTTAGCAGGTAAAACCAGGTTTGTAAATTTAGGTGAATCCAATCTGTTAAAAGAAAAAGCAAGAGTGGTACTTTTCCACTTCATCGCTGATGTCATACAAAGAAAGACTAAAGCTGGGTTCCCAAAGCTACAAAGCCTCTTCGTTCTTCGTGCAAATTGCCAGAGACTTGTCAGAGAGCTTTCGACTAAGGGAGAGTGTAGCCTTCACCCCCAGGTCAAAATACCGAAGCCATGTTCTCTGCCAGTCCTCTTCTGGAGCTCCTGGAGTACAAAGACATGGAAAATACTGAATTTTCTCTTTATTCAGTCTGAAAAGCATGTAGCTTGCTACATAAATTGAAGGGTTTGCTGGAGAGCTTTGACAGCAAAGCTTTTTGTGTATCCGTGATCACCGCTGTGTTTCCAGGAGGATGTGAAAGTTTACAGGAAGCATCAAGAAGGGATGTTTACTGTCACACTTGATAACACTGCATGTTCACTGAAAAAACACACAGTTACAGGCATTAGTAGTTGTGGCAGTTACTCCCTGGAAATGTGCCCTTTTTATGCTTTTATCCTGGATTTTGTGCTATTCCTGTTATGTGTGAGGTTTTTGTCATGTATTTTGGATTCATGAATTTCAGCATATGGGCTTTCTGATTTATTTATGTTGATGATGGTGTGTGATTTCTTAACTTCTTTGTCTTACTTTTTTTATTCTTTCACTTCATGCCTGGAATTCTGACAAAATTTTAAATAGTGAATAATGAATTAAGCAAGATGTTTGGCTGTACCAAATGTTGCAGTATCTTTGGGGACTCAGAAATACTGCACACATACTGAACTCACGCTTTGGTTAGAAACTTGTGTGGGTGGCAGAACGTACCTATCTCAAGTGCAAAGGCCAAGGACTTAAATAGTGGTGAAACTCATGCTTTTTGGAACCAGAGAGAGCTGTAGCTGTCTATACTTCTACCTTTGTTATCTCTGCAAGAGATAATAAACTCGTTGGGCTTATTTCATCTTTTATAAGTCACAGAGTTTTGTCCAATAAAAGGCAATGGAACCTCTTGACCCAATAATGATATATGATTCAATCGTTCATAATGCAGACATTAAAACAGGCTAGGTTACCTCTTGGAAACATCACGAATACACACAGTACAACAGTCTAACAAAGGGGGTTAAAATAATTTAGAATATAAGTAATATATACAAAAACAAAGAAAGCATATTGTAAAACCATAAACTAGGAATCAGTTTTGCTGGAGTCTGCTTAAACTGGCAGGAGTTTTTCAATTAACCTCACTGGGAAGAGGTTTGGATCCTACATAAATTGCGGGGTGTGTGTGTTTGTGGGTGCACGTGATGGACTTAGAGCTATGTGGCATCCATTTTCATTGCTGCTTTGATTTGTGGTATTCAGTTGTGAGATTAAGACATTACCACTATTCCTAACAGATGAAATAAATTTTATTTCTGTGTTAATGTACTGCAGGTGATTGCAAATTCCTCCTGGTACAGAAGGTTCACAAAATGTTCTTTGCAATGACATGATTTAGGAGGTG
>WEIS01053936.1:0-21170 GCA_013389965.1 Todus mexicanus
CACCAGACTCCTGCTCTAGACTCCTCACCACTGTCCCCCTACCAAGTCATCTGCTACAGTTTTTTTAACCTCTCAGTCTCTTATATTCATATTTTAGTCAGCAGACCACAGAAAAGCCCCCTCAAAACCACTCCACCAGCCCCATAGAACCAAAACTCGTTTAAACAAAACTATTTAATTCCACACCATCCCAAACACTATGCTACTGCTTTGGCAATCACTGAAAGCATTGCTGCCTTCCCAAACACCTACGCCACTACAAACTCTCTTAAGGACTGGCTTTGCAGAACATCATCTTCGTTGTAGTTGAAAACCTCATCTTCAAGAAAAATGTAGGGAACATGTCAGAAACCGAACTATGCATCTTTCTCATGAAATTTGCTGCTTCATAGTCAGACCCTCAACCTTCAGGACAGAAGTGAAGCACACACAGCTTCCTGTGCTGAGGTGTTTTGTTTCTAATCTGTACCTCACGACAGCATTTACCCAAGGCTTACCCCAGCACGGTGCGACTTCGACTTTAAATACTCTATCACAGTGCTACCACTTGAGCTTCACGTCTACCTTCCCAAATTACCCACCCAAAAGCTTTGATTTATGTAAATCCTTAACTGCAAGGACTGGAGCACAATTAATTCAAGTCATCAGCACGTAGCTGGAAACACAAACGTATCAAAGCAAAAGCATCTGTTAAAGCAGTCGGTTATCCGACCACGGAGATGATGGATTCTCCTCAACACTGGAAAAGAATAATGTAGCCCGGACTGATGGATGACCCGATGATTTCTGCATTTAGGATTTGGCTCGCTAAGACAGATACTTACCTTTTCACTCATCGATTCTTCAAACTTGTGATTAAAGAGGCACTTGTAGACTCGGCCTTCCCCAGCCTGAGTCTGAAAGAGAACAGCACCATTTGCTATTGAAGATAAGACTTGTAATGTTTAATGAGAAGGCTCAACCGCACCCCAGGAGATTTATTTTTAAACCTAGAAATACATTGAAGTTAGTATTTCTAGTGACAGTGATAGCTTCCACACTCCGTACCGAAGATTTTTAATCTTTTGAATTTTATTGTATTAAAAAATAATCCGGTCATTCAGCTCCATACAGTTCATTGCCCCAGTGGAAACACCACTTGTTCCTTGGGCGGGTGAATTTAATACCAGATTTATTACAAAATGACAGCTACAAGGGGCCTGTTTTCAGTACTACACGATCTCACTCGGTGGTTTGGGGTTTTTAACGGATTACTGTAGAAGAGAAAGGAAGAGGAAGCTACTCACATTTTCACAAAACCGTTCCCTGTCATCTCGGCATGCAAAGTAGAGATGCCGGTCCAAGTGGAAGTCGTCTGAGGAGAGTTCAGCCACACGAAGAATCGCTTTCTTGCACTGATCAGAGACCTGAATTCGAGGATCAGTCTCCTCTGCCTCTTTTACCAGGCCTTTTTCCAGACACGCCACCACCTCTCCTTGCGAGTGGGCATCCTACATAAGAAGAGCAAGAGAACATCTGCAACCAACCACTTATGTAATCAAGTGATCTGTGATTCTGGATCAGCACCGCATAAATTAAGCAACAAATCCACTGTCTACATATAGACTTTCAAAAGCTCAGCCTAAACTGCATCTACATTCAGAGAAGGCAACAGTTAATATCTGTAGGGCCCACACACTTTATATATCACCATCCTGCTGACGGCCACCGTGAAATCCTCCCCTCCAATGCTCTGGGTTTGTTTTAATACGACTTAATGAGATTATCACTCCTTAGTCACACTGCTCAGAGCGGTTTACCAAAACGGCCAAATTATCTTTAATCTGACATAGCTCTCTTCGCGCCATGGCAACGGCATCACGTTCAGAACATACTCCAGGAGAGAAAAATCATAGTTCCTTCACACTGAGACGAGCCTTCAGTTTGGGTGGTGATAATAATGAGTGATGTTAAAGAGGTCACAAAGGAACTTTGACCAGCGTAGGCTTCTCCGTGTTAATTCCTCCATTAAAGGACTGAAAAAAAATTGAAAGCATTCAAGATGAAACAAAGTCTGGGACAAAGCCGTCCTGGCCCAATACTGTACACCACGTCCACTGGCCTGCAAGCCTGAAGACGGCTTTGGACTATGAGCAGTGAGTGCCAATAAACGTAGATAGCCTGGGCTTTGTCTGAAAGCCCAGAAGAGGCAGGGAAATGGTTCACATAGTTTCCTACATCCTTCTTATGCGTTTAGAAAGGGAATTGTTCCCCTTCTGCACCTCCAATTCCCCTAATCAACAAGAACCCTTGTGGAACAGATCTCTCCAGGCTTCTGCAGGTTTTTCCTGTGAAGACCCCCCTTGACTTACGCTGCTCTGTTACGAGAGGATATCACTACTAAACTTTGACTATATGGAGGATACAAGACAAATATTTGCACACATCAGCCTGGCATTAGCAGTATCCATTTAGGAGCTGCCCCTTCAGCTCACTGTGGCAAGCAGATCCACCCATGGGTGTTGCAGTAAGAGCAGTGCCCATAAAACATGCCCATGAATGTTCAAAGTCACGCAACTCATCCAAATCTTTTTGTTCTGACATCTCCTAGACAGGCAGCTTTCCAGTCCCCTCTTAACCCCACCACAAGCAGAACTGGCCAACTGAAGTTGTACACACAGCCCAGAAGTATCATCAGTTTGAAAGGGCTAAGAGGAGATTTTTTCCTTCAAAAAACCACCCACAAATAGCCCCCCAAACCCCCGCACCCCAAACGTCAGTATTTTGGTTTGCTCCTTTCTTTGACGGGGAACTGGCCAACTCCACATGCTCTCCAGATATCAGCATATTTGAAGAACTATAACTATTTATTACGAGTCCCTTTAGGGCAGAACGCAGAGGGCTCTGAGGAACACTTGTTAGCAGCATGTTCGCCACATTACTTAAAATTATCCTTTATCCATAACCACACCAAACATGAACGCTGTTCCGCAAGTCCCTGTGGTCAGTCATGGGCAGTAATTACAACTGAGAAGCTGGCAAGCAGGAAGGATTGAAAACAACCATTTGAAGCTCCTTGGGCAGCTTTTTGCTCCAGCCGAGGTGAGGTTGCAGCTGGGAGGCAAGACAGGCCAAGATTCCTCTCTCTCAGCTACAGCCTCACCTTTTAAGCCAGTAAGGACAGCATCAGACGAGCTTTTCCTGCCAGGAAAATCAGAAGTTTCCTGGTTTCTTGCAGCGTGGGTCTACATTCCTGGTCAGGGTCACACTGTATATGGAGGTAAACCTATTTTTAATAGTCTAGTCAAAGCAGATTTCCCTATACTGGGTGCTGAATGTTTACCATTGCATTTCAGCGGCACAGCAAGAAATGACTAATTTCTTGCATTGCTTTGCAAATACAATTTTTACATTTGGGGAGATCGTCTTGCGGTGCTGCCTAATGTGCTGCTCTGTGTTAGAGCGATTTTAAACCACATCAGGTTTAATAGAAACAGAAACGCAGCCAAGTGAACACACTTAGCTCCTCAAAGGTGCAGTCCTGCTCTTTCCTTCAACCTCCAAGTGCTCACAAACCTTCTTGTGAATGTGTCTTAGTATTCCTGCGTGCACTTGATGCTGTTTGGGAGATTTACTGACCTCATCCAGCACTCCACTGGGCTAACTGGACATCAGGGTTACGAGGATAGCTCTTGGACTAGCTAATTCCCAATATTTTGGCTGACAGCATACTGCTATAATGCTACGCTAAGTAAAGATACACAGCCCGAGAAGAAAAGCTCTATTGCTATTACAAATTCAACTTCAAATTACACCCCTATTGCATTTAAGCAAGCTTTAAATACCAAGAGACTAAACTTGCTATAAAGCACCACAGCCAACCAGAGAAGTGACTGAAAGTTAAATATTTCTCCACTAACTGGAAGAAAAAAAGACAAAAACCCCTCACAACACAGGCGTATTATAAAACATGATGCTTTCCAACGACCCATCTACAGCCTTTCTGCTGTATACAGCAAAATAAAGTCTATAGTCAGATTGAGACTTCCAAGCTCCACTTTATTGTTCTTACAGAGCAGAAAACCAGCCAGAAACGTGGAAAAGAAAGCACAGAAAACACCACATCAGAAGCGACACAGCCGGCAAGAACAGAATTTGGTTAGGAAGTAGAAAGCAAGCTCAAACAAAGAAAGGAAGTATAGAAAAGGAGAATGATTCACTAGCAGAGCTTCAAGAAGCAATGCAATTCCAGAATACCTACTGAAGTGCCTTTTACAGTTAGAAAAGCCAGTTTATCCCAGTTAGTCTGATGGAGCTACCATCCTGCAATCTAGCAGCCTGATGCAGATGGAGGCAGTGGTCCAGCAGGGCTTATCTCCATTAAAAATAAAGAGAGAGATGAATTTCTTCCCCCATCTTCCTCCTCGGGTGTCCAGGTCCTATTTATTAAATTCACAGTTGCATTCAGTCGCACAAAAGGGTAATGACTGTTTCTCTACAGGCAACTCTCAGAAGCTCCAGTATGGAAATCAAACCTGAACCAGCAGCTGATGGGAGTAAATTAGATGAGATTTCTCCCAAGCAGAAAAGGGATAGAAGAGAACACCAACAAAAGAAATGCTTGCGCAGCCATTTATAGCTGTTTCCATAGCAGTATAAAATACTTCAGCTGCTGGAAGTGCCAAGGATGACAGTGTAACAAAAGCCATCACATGACAGGCTGCGACGCTTTCACTAACCAAGGCAAAATATTCTGGGTTGGGTACCAAGAAAGTGAGGACTCTGCATGAACTGAACTAACTCCCACAAAAGATTCGTTAGCGACTCACTTTGCTACCCCACAGAAGCTTGGTGACAGAATCACAGAACGGTAGGGGGTGGAAGGGACCTCTAGAGATCATTTCATCCAAAGACTGGTCCCATCCNGCACTCCTCTTGCACAGCCACTTCTCTCAGTTTCGTGCCATCAGCAAACTTCTTGAGGGTACACTCCAAGTTTGTGTTTGTTTCCTCTCCTAGATGCCCTGTGACCAGAGCCCCGCTGTGCCAACCCTCATCCTTCATTGATCTTCACTTCTGTCACGCACACGCCTGCCAGAGCTGGTGTGGCTTCCACCAGCTGAGATCGGGCTTAGGCCTATCAAATCCACGTTACTGGAGCCTTCAGGGCTATCATAACTATTTTGATTTCTTTTCATTTGGGCAGGCCACAGGTAATACATAGACCTGGCACCTAGGACTCCCATATTGCACTTCTGGTTCTAACCTGGTTGTTAAAAGCAATCTCTCATTTCATGAGGTCCTTCAGGCCAGGATTAGAAGAGAGTCTTTACTTTAGCAGTGATGAGTCCAAACCTGCGGTGCCTGTGAGTTCCTCCCACTTCTCTGGTTGCTTTTGTTCTCAAAAGCAAGTACTTATTTTGGTGCTTTCCATTGTTCAGCTAAGTCTTCTGGAATACATTAGCACTTCAATCTAACATGCTGTGGATGTGAAGCTGCTTCCAGCACCTAACATCTCAAACAACTAAGAAAACTTTGTTTTTTTTTTAACCAAAACTGTGTATCTTCTGCTAAATCTTTTCACCTCCTCATTAACAGCTGATTTAAGAGACTAATTCTTAAAAGCATCAAGAACTACAGTTTTAAAAGCACTGTAAAATGTTGATAGGCTAATTTAAACTTTATTCCTTACTGCAAGAGCAGCCACTCCGTGCTGCAGCACTGCAGAGCTGCTGCCTGCGTTAGCTGTGCTAAAGTGACAGGGAAAAGAAAGCGCCTTGAAAATAACCCCCCACCCAGCCACCACGAGCTGTTCTTTGCGCCAACCTCTGCTCAAGTCTCATGTGGCCAAAAAAAAAATTGATTTGGTAAAGCCAGTACAGCACTGATGAGCCTGGATTACTAAAATATGCCATTAGGTAATAGGTGTCCTTCAACCATTCTTGTGTGGGCAGTGGAAAAGGGGAGAAAACAGATAAAAGCTCCTGGTTCAGTCTATCAGCTACAGTCTGAAAAAGCAGGAAGGGTTTTAATTTAAGCACAGGCCACATTACCTTGATAGCCCTCCTGTGTCAGACCCAACCAGGCTGTGAAATAAGCCTAGCAAAAGGTCTGCTGAGATCTATCGTTTGGATTCATTGTATCGAGTCAGGCCTGACGGAGCATGATCAAAAAGACAACTACCGACCAGCTTACCTGGAGTGCAGTAAGGAAAGACAAATGCAAGTCGTCTGGGCACAGCAATTCCTCAGAGGAACGAATGCATATTTATTAAAAAGACACTTTCCAGAAGCAGGACGTCACCCTTTTCAGGTAGACGAGATACGTCAGGTGTTTTCTCAGTTGCAAGTTAGACAAAAATACCATTGCAGAACCCCCACGCAAGTGAATTTCCTGAAGTGAATGACTTTCACAATCTACATGCTCTCCGCATACCTTTTCTCCAGGTCGAATGCTGCCACATTTCAGGAGATTGATGTCAGCCTTGCAGTCATCCATGAAGCCGCAGATCAACCGATAATCGCTGAAGATAATGGCTGTCATTTTCGTGATGTACTGATGGCACTGGTATTCGGTGATGTTGCCTCTGTGATCCACCAAACATGACACCAAGAAGCCTTTGCCAACTGGTTCATCTGCACACTCCTTGATCTGTTAAAAAAAAATTAAATAAATAAGAAAGGATAAAAATACAGCATTTGCAGCTACTGAATTTAATCTTGAAAAAAAACCCCAAACCACAACACAGTCCTCAAAGAAACTTGCACCTGTAACTTCAAAATCTGCTGGCAAAGAAACCCTCTAGGCTTGAGTTTGATTTTCAGTAAGTCAGAATACTTGAAAATATTTCAGAAATGAGAAATACCTCCTGTGTGCTTTGGGCAGAAAGCAAACGCGGCGACCTTGAGGATTATAACCCCTCTTGCTCAATAATCATCTTTCAAAATAATCACGTTGAACCCCTGCAATCAAGTGGATTTGGAGGAAAAATGCTCGTTTGACAAACCTTTATTTAGAACGCTGAGCATATTACAACATCACTGAGTCACACTTGGACCCCCATTAGCCACCTGACCTCGTCCAATTTAGCATTTTGGCTGAAAGCGAGACTGATTCAAAAGTCAACATAATATTTATTGAACTGTTTCTAATTTGCTGGAAGCTGAGAATTACTCTAAAGGAAAATCCTCATCAAATTCATTTTTAGCAGGCTCTTACAGGAACGGATTGGTGGTACTAAACCATTTTACGCTATAAAAAATTAAAAATCGGGGCTAACAAAAGCTGAAAGCAGTGGGGATTGGAAAAGCAGTGTGCACAGACAGGTCCCAATACAAATCACGGTCTGTGCTGCTTCGTGAAGCCGACAGCACGGCCACGACCATCACCTTTGGAAGTAAAAGATGCAGGCAGCTTTGACAGCATCTTTCCAAAGGAAGTGGAAAACACAGGTACTTATCAGTTAAGGATGCTCCCCAAGGAATTCTGCAATAGGAGCAGCACAATGCCTTGCTCCAAGGAGTGCCGAGATCACACAGGTTCTTTTTAAACCCTGGGAAGCCTGTGGTGAGACACTTGCCCAGTTCTGTTTGGGGGCACGCCGAGAACCACAGCCATACTGCTGTGGGAAAGAAGGTTCAACAGCCTGAAGCACAATGGCGACAGTTCTTCAGGCAATAGCTACAGGGGCTGACTCGATTACATCAAGGATTTGTCCCTGTACAAATACTGAAGGGCTCATCCATCTACAGGGAGATCCATGGCAATCGATAACGCAGGCGGGCTCTGATACCGAGCAAGGGCAGTGCTAAGGGAACAGGCAGGGAACCATTTCATCAGGTCTCAAACACCAAGAATGTTCTTTGAGAATGTTTATACTGGAAGTTTTAGGAGATGGAGAGCCACCTATAGAAAGATCTATTGTAATTCAAACGATAATTAACTCCGGGCATCCTTGACAGACTCATGCAGGTCAGACTAGATGAACAGAACAGATCTCACTGTGCCTCAGCTCCTGAGGTCGTTACTATGTCTGCAACAAATAAAACATGCGACATTTTCAACCCTGTCAGCTGAAGGCAGATGTAGGCTGGTAGAACACTTTGTGTTTAATCTATATAGCTCTTAGAAAAAATGCAGTTGTTATAGATAAGGCATAGAATACATTTTGAAGTGAAAACGCGTGTTATTTATTGCAGGGTGAAAGGGAGAGAGTTGCACAAGCTTCCTCCGAGGGAGCTGCGTCGCTGGTTTGGCCCAACGTCAGCTCAAGCACCGCGAGCCAAACCAGCAGACAACGGCAACATGCTGGTTTTGGAAGAGCCTGGCTTTGGAAACAGCCCCAGAGCTCCATGGCCTGAGCCAGTGAACTGCATAAAAGACCAAGTAATTATGTTATTGCTCGGCCACTTCTGAATCAAACACCATTATCTGGTAGCCAACTCTAATTCGAGATTCAAATTATTCTCAGAACTTAAAAAAAACCTCAGCAGTTGAGGAAATAGTTGATATTTAAATCTGTATTTAGCTGATACAGTTAAAGATGGACTTTTCAGAATGTACCCGGTTGGGACACACACTCACCAATTCCCAAATGCCTTTTACTAGCAATAACTCTTCTAGTTGCATTTTGTTCTTAATACAAAGCAAAACTTAAAAGTCTGAGCTCAGCCCCCAGCAAGAAAACCCCCAGCTGTTAGTGCAGAATTAAACAAAAATGTTAATAATCTAACAGTGTGTGTTAGCAGTGTGTTCCCTGCTACATACATCAGTTTTAAAGGGTGTTTTTGAAATAATTTTAAAAATTAGGGGAATAGTTTATGTACCAGCCTCAGTATTAAGTAACAGAAGATACTTATAACCTGCTCTGCACACTGACATTTTCCTCTTGTCCAGTAAGCCAGTTTGTGCCTCTGAAAGCTACACTTATGGAAAACAAACTGCCAGTAAACTGGAGTTGGAGAGACACTCTGCTATTGATTGTCTTTCAAGAAAACCTACTTTAAAACCCAGAAAGGGGTCATCAACTAGAGCAAACTGTTTTGTTTTTTTTTTAAAAAAGCAGGTTTATAGGTAGGTGAAGTTATTCTGGCATTTATACAAATTATAGGGCTTAGACTATGGTTTAATGATTGAATTAAGTTAGCTGAAGCCTGTAGCGCTGTGAAGAGCCTTGATTCCACTGCCTCCCCTGAAGCCCAGCTGAAAACTACCTCGGCCAAAGGGAAAAAAAAATATCCAGAACAAGCCTTGTGCTAAATTCAGTGGAACCTCTGCTACATCAATGCTGTTACAACTGTCCAACGCTCGATTAAAGAAGGAACAAACCCCATCCACCACAGATTTCTGACAAAAGGTCAGGGAAGAGCTAATGGGTTGTTAGTTTATCATTTCTTTCCCCCGCCCCTTTGCCTGGCACCACTGAAGTAACTGGTGTTCCACACGGAGATCGAATTAATTACGCCTAGTAATTTGGCATCTCAAACTAGGGCTTCCCCAACGCCAACACATGAGTCGCACGCTAATTCACCATCAGAAAGGAGTGAGAAAAGCTGTAGTGCCACAAGAGCACCCACACTGCTCCCCTGGCTCACCCACCTCTGCAATAGTGGACTTGCAGACTTCTCTGGCCACGGATTCAAACTTCGGATCTGTCGTCAGGTTCAACTTGTAGTTCCACAAGAGCTAGAGAAAAAGCATTTGTAGAAAGGGGGGTTAAGAGCTTCCCAAATGACAAATATTTTGCTTCAGAAAAGAAAGAAACATCATTTATTCCCAATCTATATCATCTTTCAACAGCGGAACAATCAACGTGAAGTCTCCTTGACGACAACTTTGTCCCTTCACTTCTGCAGTAATTTCCTCATCTTGAACAAATCCAGAGTGTTAAAAAAAACTCTCTCCAGAAGGTCAATGGCTGACTCATTAAAAGGAACTACATCTAACGAAGACAATTTCATAACTGAAAGGATGAAACAATGACAGCTGTAACTTGCTACCTGCTGCGTATTTCACAGCATTTTCAGCCCACTACACCTCTGTGCGCCACAGCTTGTCCACCTGCTGCAGACGATCTGACAAAACTGGAAGTTCTCGATACGAGCAGATATCGTGATGAAAACCTAATAAAAACCTGGCAAAAAAGGAGGGAGGACAACGCAGCTGGCCCTTTATCCACTTCCTTCTGCGAGGGGCTGCGACCAGACAACTTGTTGGATTTATTTTAAGTCTAGAGGAGGCTCTCTCTGGCTAGGCACAATGACATGCTAGAGGTTAGGCTGTCAAACTCCATGGGAAGGACAACTCTTCTTCTAGGAGACAGAGATTCGCTCGCGTAGGAGCCTCTATGCATTGAGTCACTGTGCGAGAATCAATCTTGGGCAAGTCACACTCTGCAGATATATACTCAGCCGAGATGTCCTCCTGAGGCACCGTAAAATATAAATACGGGGGGGAGAGAGCAAAGCCTCAGCAAATTAATAGCTGAGATGTTGCCTGAGAAAAGCTCTATTAGCTCATCTGTTTTTCTCTAGGAACTTCAGTTGCATCTGAACATCTTCCATTATCATAAAGACAAAATAGCTTCCAAGATTCATTTCAAATACTCCGCTTTCGTAACAAAATCAAATGAATATCAAAAAGAAGAAACAGTTTGGTCAAGCTTTGACGATTCAACTGTACACGGAACACTAAGAAAACACAAAAACACGCTCGTACACACGGGAAGCACTTTTACAGCATCTCCAGGAGGCTGGAAGCAGGCACAGAGAACTAAAAATGGAATCGGCACAACTGCACCACCTTCCACACCTCGTATCATGGGTTTGGAACTGTGAAAAGTTAAAAAACCAGGATATGACTGGAAACTAGGGTCTTTCCAAGGGAGCAAGCTGTAAATAAAGAGGTTTAATAGACAGAAGTGAATAAACCAGGAACCTACTCTCGCAGAAAGTGCTGTTGACTTCTCCTAACCAGGACGGGGAGAAAGAGTTCCAACACCACAAGCATCCACCTCTGTATTTGTAATCTCAGACTTCAGAGAGTCTCGAAATGAGATGCTCTCCAAAGAAACCTTCCCCCCAGAGAGAAGAAAGGTTAAAAGTGCAGTTTAAAAATCTAGTTTTAGCACCAGGCAGTTATTTTCCCAGGAGATGCTCAGCAGTTGTATTACCAACAACTGCAGAGAAGGGCAAAGGAAATGTGTGGACGTGAGATGCCTCTCTCTGTAGTCTGGCTTTTGATCACTCCCCTTCCATTTCTGCCAGGGAAAATAAGACTTTGCTCACACTTCCTATTCCTAAACACCTTCTATAATCCACAGCAGCCTAACACCTGCCCTGTGGCACCACAGCCATCACTTAATCCAGCAGAAAAAAGGTCCAATTTCGATTCCTAAAATTCTTAGTTTCTTCTTCATTCAGGTAGTTTCTGTCTGCACGTTTACACGTCAGGTAGATCTATCTTAACTCATTTTCAAAATCAAGACTGCAACAGAAACATGATGTGCCCTTCATCTGATCCAACCCTGCACCGCAGAGAATTACAGCTGCCACAAAGCCAGGCAGCACAGTGCGAAAGGTTAATTTATAAATACAGTTGGAAATTACTCGTTGTAGAGCATGGTTGGGTTTCATTTCTGGAAGATATCTGCCAACAGTAAACCAAAATACAGCTTCCCAAGTATCCAAAACCAAGAGGCGTGCAATTATCTGTCTGATTCCAGGGCTGACCAAACAATTAAGGACCTTGCTGTGGTGTATTCTAACAGAATGCAAAGAGAGAAGCTAAAGGAAACCTAATCCCAGCCTGAGCTCTGATGATTTTTAGGCGTTTTTTTAAGAGTCTCGAGATTTGGAGAGTCAGCCTGACAGCCTGAAAGCTGGCTAACAGTTTGCTCACTGTTAAACACAACGCTGAGAGGAAATCTGTTCTAAAACCAGCCAAGTGGTTTAAACTGCCTCTAAATATCACACCCCCACAGCATTTTCCAGGCAAGTCGAAGAATTTAGCAGCTGTGACAGTAATAGAGAAGGCTTCAACAGCTGAAATTAGGAGTTTAAATTCAGTCCCGCTCACATCTTTCCCAAAAGGAGCACATCATATCACTCCCAGTGACTCACGGGAACCACCCCCCAACTATAAAATAGGAAAGACGTCTGCTGTCCTCCTCTGATACAGAAGTGTGGTTTAGCTCTTAGGCTCCATTCTGACGTCTCCAGTAAGTCGTAGTGGTTATACTGGGTTAAAGAACTCGTCTTGTGTTCTTCCTCCACACGCCAGTACAGAATCTCAAACGTTGCCTGATTAATGCCTTTTGCAAGCTACCAAACTATGCAAATATCTTGACATTACCCATCCTTATATATATATATCTATATATCTATATATCTCCTTGATATAGAGATGTAAGATGGAAATGTCAGAGCTAGAGACTATAAAGAAATAATAAAAAGGCCCCACTTACATGATTGCAGTCTGAAGAGATTTCATTATCTGGCTGGAAAAGAAAAGAAAAAAGAAGCGTCAGTTCACTCCCGATGTGATGCATTTAACATACCAAAGAGTATCGACTTACAGAAACTAAGGTGCTGTCAACTCATCTCCATTGTGAGAAACAATTTGACGTGAGCAACAGGAAATTTTAAAAACTGCCAAAGAAGAGTGATGATATTGAAGCACCAGAACGATGGAAATTGCAGGTACTTAAGAGACAACGCTGCCTTAACTCCCCGGAACACATAAATGGCACAAGAGTAGCGGCATTTATGTAGACGCTGCAAAAACATGATCAACATCCTTGTGTTTGGCCTCATTGCCCAAACTCAGGCGGCAAAAAACGCATTTGTGGGAAAAACAAAGATGTGGTGGTAAAATCTGAAAGAAAAATAAGTTTCATGCAAAGAACTGAAGGAGAAAGGCAGGACTCGCTTCCCTTCCCAGATCAAACTGTTCCTGTTCCCCATCCAAGAACTGAGGTCTTTATGTTCTGTTGTACATAAATGGGGCCGGTCCAAGGCAGACCCGGGGTTTACACCACCAGCCACAAGAAACTGGTGACATCCAAAAAATTTCAAAATATCCACTGATATATCCTTATTTTATAGCAATGTAGGTACCTCTAAATCTTCCTGACAATCCACATGGCAACTCCTACCGCACAGCCTTCACCAGACCAGTTTGAGAGAAACACCCACACTCCACGGGGAGATGCCTGGGCAAGACCTCCGGCTGCAAACCAGCTGCCCTCCTTCCAGCCTGAGGAGCTCTCACAATGGAAAACTCCTTGGAAAAAGTTAATAATCCAGCTCCGTATCTCATCTCCACAGCAAAGCAGCATAAAGGCAGGACAAAAAATAAATAAATAAATCACCTGCCCATCACACCCACAGGAAAATCAACCCTGACTCACCAAGTCTCTGCTTCCAGTGACATTTAAGATGCCAGACGTGCTCCAGGAGCCACAGACACTCAAACCCACTCAAAGCTCAAATGCATTGTTGACACCAAGATGTTAGACCTCAGGTATTTGACGTAAGAGCGCTGGTATTTCATTAGTCTGGGAGGCAGGGAGCCTCCATCCCAAAGAGTTCTTCAGCACGCTCGCCGCTGCACGACGCGTTACGCCAACACCCGCACCATTGTTCGGAGAGCACGAATGCAAGTTTATAGGGAGAAAAAAAAAAAAAGCATGGGAAGCGTTTCCAAGTCCTTAATTACAGCCATTATTAACTAAAGCCCTTTTATTTTCTACAGCAGGAAGCGGCAGAAATTACCTCTCCGCTTAGAATGTCAAAACCCAAAGGGCACCTGAAGGATCACGGTAATGGTCCTACTGCCGCCACCTAAAACCAGATCTCCCAAAGTAATCACAAATTTCAGAATTAGGATATCAACTTCTCCTGTTCAAAAAGGCTGGCAGATGTCTGCTGGTTATCCTCAGACTGCAGAACTGAAAATTAAGATGTCATCCAAATTACATGATTTTCAAGCAGCCTCTAAGACCAACACAATCGGGACTTACAAGGTGGCTTTGCCTTAATTTTCTGTGCCCATCCTAATCGGTCAGCAACAGACGGAGGTTTTAGACTAAGCTCATTTTGAAAGGTGACAGTCAGAATGCCCTCCACTGAAATTGCTGCCTCAGTCTTTCAGTCAAGGAGAGTTTCTTTATACAAATATAGAGGCTGGGAGGGTAATTCTCCTCCAGAGGACAGGGCTTCTAATGCCATCTACAAGCAGAAGGGTTTGTCTAGGCCAGAGAGCACTCTTCTAAAACTCATCTTGGCTGCTTTGGTTATTTTTGCACCCTCCAACCCAGCAACCTGTGCTTCAGATCCACCCAAGATTAAAGCTCAGTTTTTCTGGAAAGACAAGCCCAAGAAGATAACAGCCGGCTTCTCACTGACTTGGGAAAGCTCAAACGAGCTTTTCTTGAAATACACAACACATAAATACCACGACTGAGCTACCAGCCTTCCCTGCGCTCTGCAGCATCCTCAGCTCTGAGGAATCAGGTTTTATTCTTCAGAGAAGGGTAACAGAAGTTAACTGGGACCTTCGCTAAGCCTTAGTGCTGCATACGTTCACAGTTCAGTATTTAGATATGCAAAAACATAAGATGTAGCCAGTAATCCTTTAAACGTGGGACCACCTGCTAACTAAAAGCTGTGATCCTTCTTCCCTTTTACCGACGCAAGTGTAGGAGGTGGGTTCAGTGGCAGTGCTGACCCGCTTGTCTGAATTTAAGTGAAGCAAAAAGAGAAAAACAATCCTTTTCTATCTTGTGTCTGATAAATCAAAGAGCTGAGCTTAAGGAAGGGGGAAGAAAAATCTCCCCAGCGCAAGCCACACCAGTTCTGCCTTTGAGGAGACACCTCGTGGGCCTCTAATTTGCTACATCCACCCAAGAAACCTTCCAAACAAGTAGTCTCAGAATAATATATCCTTGTGTTCTAAGAGTCATTTGGGGGAGGGGGGGAAAGGTAAGTTTCAACTTACCAAGAAAGGAAGTCGAGGAGCAAGAAAAGCTGCATTGTGTCATTCCCACGTGGGGAGCTTGAGGAACACAGATGCTCAGAGACCCCCCAGGGCAGGGGGAAGGAGGAGAGCAGCCCAGCACTGTGTGCTAGTTGAGGCATTTTAGGAGAGGAAGCTGAACGGCAAGGAGGATGTTCCACTGATTAGCGAAGGAGAAGGACTCCTCTTACAACTCCTAATTGAAGGATTAAAACCAGACTTTACAGAAAGTGTGTGTGCCGCTGGGCTCACAGGAGCTTGTGCTGTTTCGCAGCCTTGGCGGGAATATATTGCCTCCCTTTGCAGGTCTCTCAAAAGCTCTCCAAACTCCTTCGCACTCTAACGCTCACATTCCAGAGTACGAACACCACCTCCCAGGAAAAGCCGAGGGTAGAAAAAGTACCAGCTGCAAGAAAACCTGAATAGAAAAAACCACTTCCTTCCATTCAATCCCACACCACAGCCACGTTATCACACTGCATTAGTACTATGAACCCTACAGAGGAATTCAAAGCTTGGTATGAAGTCACTATCACCACCAAACTATGAGGTCGGCAACACCGTTGTGTTTCAAAGCGAACTTTTCTCAGCCGCCAGATCTCGATTTGCCGAAACAAGCCGTGACAGCCATCCCTTTCTAAATCTCTCTGTATAAAACTAGGTCACAACCAGGCAGCGACTGAGCAACGCATCACCACCACCCAGGCTCGAGGAAGCGCAAGGTGCCGGTGGTTTAGCTTCACACACAGACCGTCATCAAACTGGTTCCCAGCAATGCTTATCTAGCTGTAGCTGTATCATGAACCAGTATCATGCATCCCCATCTCATGAAGAGCAAACCACCTGGGGTGCAGTTACTCTCACCCTCCCCAGCTCGAGCCACAGCTGCTTTCAGCTTACTTCAGTTGGTTTTATTTCATTACATCCTAAAAATAAATAAATAATTCACAGCATTGGATTTTAGACAGCACAGTAAGAATCCTAATCTACTCCTGTGGATGAAACTCGAGGTTTTGGGGGAACTCTCTGCAGGGATTATTATCATCACCAGCAATTTCTTTGTGTTCCTCTCCTTTGCTCCCTTGCAGATGTCATGCAAGTGGAAGAGCCTGAAGTCAATCACCCAACTGCCTTTATTCCCAGATTTTAATCCCTCTGTAGAGCAGAACAGACAATGACACCAGACGTTTCCCTATTCTTTTGAGGCAAAAGGAGCAGCGTACTTGCAGAAAAGTAAGGACCACGCACATCAGGTTCTAACTATGAATAATCTTCATAGCCTGAAGAGCTTTTTGGATCTACTCAAGAAAAAAACCACCGAGAACCAGCATGGAGCAAACTAGCAAAATAAAAAGGCAACTGGCTTGTGGATAGGAGGAACCCAGTAGGTGTTCTCCCCCTAAATTCAGGAACGGATCATGAAAAGATCCAACAAGTCAATTAGGAGAGGATGCTAATTAAGGTAACTACCTTGCCCTGAAAAAGAGGGCAGGCAGAAGCCCAGCCAGGCTGTGGAAGTTCCCCAGTTTATCACCCTGCCACACATACGATACACCATAGAGCACGGTGTGTAGGGATCCACGGTACACGCAGCTCACAAACCCCAGCTGCAGTGCTGAAGTTTTCCACTCTGACCTAAACCAACACTTTTATCTCTGCAGAGCTGTGGTAGAGCAGGTCTGCTGACTCCTCCTAACAAGGAGCCTATCGAGCTGATCAAGGGAAAATCGACTTCTTAGCTGTGTCCTTCTCACAGACAAGAGCGATCCTTTCGCACTGACCGCACCCAGCCGGGACAGCAAACTCACACCGCAGCGATTCAACCCGCAGGGATCAAGCCAGCTAGACTTAGACACCAGAAACAGCCCTGGTGAGACGCAAAGTAGTGATGATCAAGGCGAGATCTCGGGGGAGCCATGCTCCTGCAAACCTGATCGCTTCCCGAGGCAGCTTTTGGAAATGATTCTGCAGCAGAACCTGTGGAAACAGGAGCAGCTACAGCCGTCTGGGCAAGAATCAACACAGCTTTCGTAAGAGGAGAAAAACCACACACGGCACAACCGCCCCGGCGCTCGGTGCCAACGAGCATATGGCTGCAGTAAACCGTTTTCACACATCCTGCAATCCTGAAAAGAGTCACGCGTGCTAAAAAACAGTCGAAACCAGTGATAATTTCGGTTCAAAACAGAGGAGAAGGCTTCATAATTTAATTACACGTTTAGTTAGCAATAAAAGCAAAGCTTGCTAAGCTGAGCTTGAAATATTCTCTAATGCCAGTGAACTGTTAGTACTAAAAACAAACGCGGTGTTGTCATGTCAGCAAAAAACCTCGGCACTTACCATTCATGCTTTGCAAACAGCCAGTTTGAAGCACGGGCGCTGTGCATATCTCACGGACCAAAGTTCTCCAGCTCCTAATTTCCAGATGCTTTGCTTATTTCACAGATAATTTTTCCCTCACTTAAAAGCGCCAAAGGCTGCAATGCTACAAACCATTTGACCGAATAATTATTTCCATGTTGATTAGGTACTTCCAGCTTATGCAAACTTAAAAAAAATAGAAGTTATATGCAAACACCCAACAATCGCCTCCAAAACCTACACGGAACTTCGAGTATCGAAGTCAAATTACCTGGACTAGCAGCCATTTCTCTGGCAACCCCCCACACACAGAAACCAAGCAGCGAATCACCCCAAACAGCAAATTCTGCAGCTGTTTTTCACCGTTTTAACTGAATTCTAGGTTCAAAAAACTTTTCCACCTATGCTGACATACTATATCCTCCGCGAGTACACCACCATGAAGACCAGGTTCGATCAGAATAGATATGAGAAAGCAAGATCGAAAAGCCCCTGGACAGTATGTTGTGCATCTTTCTGGACAGGTGGAGTCCCCCTGATCCCTGGAGGGGTTTCCAAGCTGTGGAGATGTGGTGCTGAGGGACAGGGGGTAGTGGTGCCCTGGCAGTGCTGGGGCAACAGTTGGACTTGATGACAACAAAGGTCTCCTCCAACCCAAGCAATTCCATGGTTCTCTGACAAACTCTGTGTCCCAAGGCACAGGAGAAGCGCAGCACTCGAGCGCAGGTTTCAGAGCAACTGCTGCTTACTCATCTCCCCACTCCCACAGCTTAATCAAGTGTTCTGCTGCAAAGAAAAGCAAGGAAGCTCCAACATTCCCCACTCGCAGGCAGCTTCACAAACACTCCCCTGGCTCACGTGCAGGATGGTATCTCTCTAATCATTACCAGGCTTCCCCACCAAGAGCTCTTGCTTCATTCAGCACAAACAGAGAACAATGCTCTGAACACTTCACCAGCCAACATCCACATTTGCCTTTGTTATTCAACATGTGGGCTCATGACTCCGATTTTCCACCCTGAAAGCCATACACTGATCCCAACACTCCTTCCCCGGAGTGTTTTCCTCCCACTTGCTCACCAAGACACACGTGTCCCATCCATCCGGGTGCCCATCAAGCACCAAGAAGCATGTTGTGCCCATCATCCGGGGGCACGAGCAGAGTTGCTTTAATCCCGGTGATTTACATTCACACATTCCACCTCCGAACCAAAATAAGACGAGCATCCAAGCAGGTGGGAAGCAGACTCAGCTATTTTTAACTCCTCCAGCTATTCTATTTAGAGGGAATGAAAATCAAATGCTTCAAAGAAGCCGCTTCAGCCTTAACCACAAACCACAAGAAGAACAATCTTATTTTGAAGTCTTCCCTCCTTCCTTCAGGACACTGATGAGGGCCTGACTCTTCCTCCACAACCTGCCCTAATTTTTGAAGGATAGATACAGAATGAACCTGAAGTTAAGTCTAAGGTCAGTATTTCAGATCAGAGCAATGGAGGCACAATAACATTTAACATCGGTACTTCCAAAAAGTGCTGGATGCTACACATGAAAAAACAGGCCAGCAGGTCTTGTACAACACCCAGCACCAGCCCCTCACTGTCACAAGAAATAAAGAAAAAAAAGACTACTTTAGCTTTCTGTGTGGTTTCCATCCTTCTGAATTCCCGCACAATACTCAGCATCTCTTTCGTCACCCTTGGATGCCAAGGGAGGGGTAGGACACGCCAAGGGACTCCATGTGCCAGCTTTGCGGTGTCGTTATCCTGCAAGAGATTTCCTGGACCTTGGCTGTCAGTCCAGCTGCCCTCCTGAGATGAAGCACGATGAAGCTCCCTCAAAACCAAGAGCAGCCTCAGCACAGGCAGCGTTCAGCCACTTCCAGCAGCTGGATTTGAAATAGAACAGGGGAATTTTCTTCAGAAGATCCATGAGGCTCCAACATATCAGTCGCTTCTTCCCCACAGTAAAAGGCAGGTGAAGAACGAGAGCCCCAAGCCAGTCCACTCCCTGTCGCTAAATTAAACTATTTCAGATTCTATTCTATGATGATTCTATTCTCATGCTTCAGCATTAACCACAATCACCGACTTTATCATCCTCTACGTGTCAATCTTATTCCAGTACTATTCAAAACATGAAAAAACCCTACGGCAAGCGCTGAGCGGCCATGCCCAGCCACCAACCCTCTCCTTGGTTGTGTCCATCCTCTTTCTCCATGACAAAACTCACGAGCTCACTGAAGAAGCTGAAGGTACCACACAGCTGCCAGGAAAACCCGATGGCAATCTGAGGCTCCGCGACGCTGGGGTGACAGCAATTAAAACACTGTTAGGACACCTTCCAACCTCTGTTCATTACGTCAGCCATAACACGGGAGCTGAGAAGAGCCACGCCACACACCAAGCTCTTGACTCAACATAGCTCACAAGGGCCAGAATTGTGGATTTTAAAATACTTTGAAGAGCTCAGCCTACGCCAGGGAAAAAAAGCTGGATCTGCTGCATTATTCATCCTCCAGTTCTCCCAAAGAAACTTCTCTGTTGAAAACTTTCTGGCTGTTGAAAATAGCACATCCCGTTACATTTGAGGAGCAAAAGCCACCGAGAGAAGCTATAATAAATTCCCTCAAGGAGCAGCCCTGTCGTTGTGGGAATATGGGCAAATACACACAAAGTGTTTAAGGCACATTAAGGTCTCCAGCACGGCCCCCAACAGCAGCTCGCAAACAGCATCTCCCTGCGACGGAGAATTAGGACATGTCTCGGCAAGTTGCAGGACTTCTCCAGCCCTGGATGAGTTTCCTCCCATGAGATCTGTGTTGCTGGATTCTCATCCACCCGCTTGAACTCTAGCAGGAAAGGTTTGTAGGCTATTTTTAGGGAGTCCTAGAAACAGCACGGTGTCCTGCTTCCATTTCGAGTCCTGCCAGTATGGGAAGGGCTGCGTGTGGGATGCATGTCCAAAATAACTAAGCCGTGCTTCCCAAATAACAGCTAACAACAATCCACCACCAATTTTAGGTACTTTATAAAAAAAACAATTAGAAGGCACTTAACAGCAAGTTTCAGAACTTTAAGGTAGCTCGGTAGGGCATCCATTCTGTTATGCTCACAATTAAGCAGCCCTAGTTACTGGTTTGCAGTTCTCAGAACCAGGAATTATGGTTAAGTGCAATCTGGGTCAGCCAAAAAATCCTGGTCAGGATAAGCCAAATGAAGCCTCGGTCATGAAGAGGTACCCACCACCCATCTCTCTGAGAAAATGAAGAAATTCAAGAGAGCACAAGCAGCCAGAAGTCAAGTCCTCTCTCCTTGCACACTGGAGAACTGAAAAAACCACCTGAGTTCATTCAGTGGATGGTATCATAGAATAGTGGGGTTGGAAGGGTCCTCTGGAGATCCCCTCGTGCCACCCCCCTGCTCCAGCAGGGTCACCCAGAGCAGGGGGCCCAGCATCGCAGTGTCCAGGCGCAGTTGGAGTCTCTCCAGACAAGGAGACTCCACAACCTCTCTGGGCAGCCTGGGCCAGGCTCCAACACCCTCACACCAAACAACTTGCTCCTCCCGCTCAGACAGAACCTCCTGGGTTGCAGTTGGTGCCCGGTGCCCCTTGTCCTGGCGCTGGGCACCCCTGAGCAGAGTCTGGCCACAGCCTCTTGCCCCCCACGGGCCCTTTAGCTCTTGCTCAGCATTGCTCAGCTCCCCTCTCAGGCTGCTCTTCTCCAGCTCCACAGCCCCAGGGCTCTCAGCCTTGCCTGCCCACACAGATGCTCCAGCCCCGCATCAGCTTCGCAGTCTCTGCTGGACTCTCTC
>WEIS01053958.1:0-11731 GCA_013389965.1 Todus mexicanus
GTGCATCTATCACTATCTTTGTTGAAGGAAAGGAAGTCTGACATGTAATCATTTACTCCATCCACCTTATTCCATTCCCTGAGAAACTGGTTGATGAATTTGAAATGGCTTAAGATTTTCATCATATGGATTAAAGATACCTAATTAGGAGAAAGATACTGTACCGGTACACAAGTGATTTAGAAACTGTGACCAAATCCATCACAGCCTCATTTGATGTCTTCCATCGTGAACCTCCCATCCCTCTGCTGAGGACAAAAGCATTTGCCCTGCTTTCAGGTCTGTAGATCAAAGCTTTGTGGATGCAGTATTGAACTTGGGATATGATCTTTTGGGTTGTATCACTTTAAAGAATTGCGGAGTTCTCTTTTTATTCAAGTTGTAATAAAAATGAAGTCTTTTTCTTATCCTCTCACGTGTTCTCCTTGCATCCTTGCCGTAGGCCCTGTGTGCAGTATAGAATAGAGAAGCTTTGGACTTTATAGCCTTTTTGCTTACCAAAACCAGCATTTAAAAAAATACTTTGTTGTTTCAGTCTTTTATTCTGGACTCAGCTTTTTATTGGTGATATAAACTACATACTTCTTTTTTGCAATAATTTAATTCTTCATTTTGTCAGTGTTTACTGAGCTGAAGAGATTGTGAGGTGCAGGGGGTTGAGTTAGAAAAGGTGTCCATAGTAGCCTAGAAAACACACATTTAAATCGATGCTGTAACCAGCCTAATAGCTGACGTTTTTGGATAAGTAAATATTACTTCTATCATGTGGCAGTGCTTATCGAAAGAGGTGTTATGCACAGCTTACTGCCTCAGTATAGATCTGATGGTGCACTTTCTTGCCTCAAGGGAGTGAGTGTCCTTCCAGCAGAACTCAGTAAGGATGGTCATCTTTTTTTTTTGGAAAAAATAGTCAGGAAAGCTAAAAATCTTAGCACTTATAAATTAAAGCTTCAGGTGTTAAATCAAGGAGTGGAACCAATGCAGTGTCAGTTAAATGAGCAATTCCATTTTGTCAGTAGCTCGAGACACAGTTGAAGTGAATAAACCAGAGAAAGGTACTGAATTGGAAAAAAACTTCAGTACAACAGCTCATACAACTCTGCTGCCAGTCACACAAATTGAAATAACACCTTCCCTCGTGTGACCCCCAAATTTAGGAATTAATGAAGTTCCATAGCTTCTTCCTAAAAAAAGAAGGTGAGGAAAATTTGTGAAAGGAGTAGGAAGAGGGCAGTTAATATCTATCTTGAAGAGGATACGTAGTAGTTCTTGAGGAGGGGAAGAGAGAAAAAAGTGGTGGAGACATCATTTGAATAATATAGGAGAATGTTTCCAAAGAGACAACTCTGAAGAAGCGTCAGTAGCTCTCAGTGAGATTAACTTATTTGTTACTTCAGTAATTTTTACAATGTGAGACAAGAGGATCTCCAAAGCAGTCTCGGTACTGAGAACGTGCACGAAACTTCCAGCTGCCACGTGAGGTGTGTTCTGGAGAACAATTTTACCAAAAGTCTCATGTCCCATCTTGTACGTGCAGTCCTGAAAGAGATCAGCAGTCTTCTAGCCATGTATATTGGATAATAATATTTTATGCCTCTGGAATGTACCCTCTAATAAAGGAGTGCCATTTAAATTGGGGCTTTGCAAGCCTGCACATGGCAAGGGAGGCTGCGTGCCCCAAGAAAAGCAGGTGCAGCAAGACAGCAGTCAGGAGGAAGGATTTGAGCCTTTCTGACGACCAGTTCAGCAGATAAATAGAAGTAGGAATAAAACCAGTATCACCTGCCTTCTTGCTACAAGCAGTCATAGCAAGTGGTGTAATGTTGCCTTAAGATCCAGATTGCTCCTTTATAGTTAATCCAGATCTAACCAAATGCAACAGAAACAAACACAACCCAGCTTTACACTAATGGAAGCGACTCTCTAGATTTAAAGCTCTTATGCAATACTCAGATAAGCATATACTTGTAAATTGATTTATGGTTGTGAAGCACCCCGAGAACAAAGAGCTGATGTAAGCTGAAATTCCCATCCCTGATTAATAACAGCAGTCTTTACTGTGATGAGTGCCAATCCACGATAAATCTGTAAAGATCAGTGGCAATAAACAGGGCTCACAACAGACCATGTTCCCTCAGAGGGAACGCCTTGGTAGCCCAGCAGGGCTTGTTTACTTTGGCAGTGAAAAGTGAGCACCACCCTGAAATGCTTGAGAGCCTAATCACAGGAAGTACCGTCCTAGCGAAGAAGGAGAAGGATCATGTTGATAGGGACCATCTTTGGAACAAAAACCTTGTAGAAATCTGTAGTCTTCCATTCAAAGTCTGACTCAGGAAATTTCCTTCGGAAAACCTGTATTGCCAATGGTTCCTCTCGCTGCTTGGAAAAAAAAAGAGTAAAGGAACAAAAAGAAATTTCCCACTTGTCATTTTCAAACTCTGTTGGGAACAAAAATATTTCTTTCTTTTAAACTTTTCTGTAAAAGTGATGTGGAGAATTTTCAGGCAGTCAGTGATTTTGCTCCATCATTTATTTCCTCTACTGTAAACAATGAAGAGTTTATCCTGGTTCTGGATCTGTCTTTTTCCCTTCTAACTGCTGTATACTCTTGAAGAAACCCATCCCTCTTTAGGCCACACCAAATCTGCAGTAATGTTGCTGGAAAAGAAAACCAGGTTTGATCTGTTGTAGTCAGTGTCCTTTTATTTTCACATTAGAAGCTTACCACAAAGGCAGCTTCATGATCGACATACGTATGTGCATATACACGTCAACAAGCACAGGCTTGCCATTCAGGGACTGCAAAAAGCCTTTGGTGTGCAAACATGCAACGTGAAAAGCTCAAAAGCTTGATGTGGCTATTTTAATGTCTTTATGTTTCCTAAAGTGGCAGACTGGCATGCCATGGCGATGGGGCACAGTAAAGATCTGTGTTTATAAAATAGACTGAGTTTGAAGCATCGTTTACTTTCTACTCTGATCCAAAATCGCTGGGTACTACCTTCCACGTGCTAGGAAAGATCCCTGCAGAAGGGGTCAAACTACGCATAATGTACTTGCTGTGCTTTTGACATGTTCTGATCCAATAGTTCCCAGCCATTTTCAGTTTGCAGACTTGTAAAGATTTTTACAGGGAGGGGAAAATCCCTCCGCTGTAGACTGAAAGCATTTGGGACTATGCTGCTTTTGCTTACCACAGGTTCCTGAGAAAATCCATGGATGAAATGTCCTTCATCCACAACGGGCCCCAAATTGTCTGGTTACAAAACAGAAAAAATAATGTCTTGAGTGCACGTGTAAAATCTCCGTATGCTTCAATTCTTTGTTTCCTTGGGTGATCATTTACTTCTGTGCTAAATCAGAATCCCTTCTAATTGAAGCACATTCTCTTGGTGACCTGCAAAGCTCTGTAACTGATAAATTTGAGGATGACATTGTGCTTGCTTCTAGTGCTGGGAATCCCCTGCCCAGAGTCAGGAGTGCTGCTGCCTGAGAAGCTGCACAGAGTGCCCTCTACGCCTTATTGTCATGAGTCTCTCAGGAAGCTCCCTTTTTCTCTTATGTCTGGCAGGGTCAGAGAGGGTCTAGGTACACTGCAAGCACCACCTCAAGAGAGGGTATAAACCTGCCGTATATCCGTTAAGTCATTGACTTGCACTCCATGTACTTGGTTTTGTCTTGGCCTGGAAAACCAGTAGTTCATTGTGTCAATACATCACCCAGGACAAGCCAAGTTCTGGAGAAGATGCACTGCCAAATCCCTTGCGTATCGTTTACAAAACCTTGGCTGCTAGGACTGTTGGGATATGTGAAAAATAGCAACACTTGCTTATATTTAACTGTGCGTGCTGGATCGGTCTGGACTGTGTGAGCAAAGCCGTGTTGGCTGCTGCTTGTGCTCTGGGCCTGCCCCCCAGCTACTCTGGAGCCGGGTTAATGCTCTTGTAGCAAAAGCTTATGTGCAAACAACGTGCATAGTGAGGGAATCTATTAGGGTAGCAAAGTTAGATCCTGACAATATAGATATGGCTGGAGAGCTTGGGGATGGCATACAGAAGATGTACCGCAAACAGTATAGACTCAGTTGGAGTTCAGCTGTCCCTACAGCAACGTTTCTAGTACTTTCTCCACTGACTGGCCCTGCAGTGATCCCCAGTGCTTGGCCAGGTTCCTTGGAACCATAGGGGAGACATACGAGCTTATGCACAATCTTGTGTTTAATTTTATTCTCTGTGCCCAGGTGCTTTCAGGAGATGTTCTTGCAGTATGTACAAGCTGACCTGAGTTCCTAAAAATCCTTGCTAGGCTGTGAGGTAATGCTTGATCCAACAATGACCCTTTGAAACTTATCAGGGAATAGGACTTGCAGGGCAGGAATGTGTAGAGCTGGAGAAGGGGAGAGCAACAAGAATCTCTCTCTCTCTTTATAGTAGGTGAGTTGCTGCAAGCTGTAGTTGGGCCCGGCAGAGATTTTCCATCAGAAATTTTTTGCCAGTGTGTGTTTTGAATTTTCTGTCAAGATGGCAGACAGAAATCAGGCTTATTTGCCAACACCATCATTTTCTGAGGCAGATCTCCAAGATAAGAGTTGTCTCCAGCTTTTGTTCTGCATGCACTGTTGCGCTGTACTTCTCCCTGTGTTGCTTTCTGTAATGGTGCTTAAATTTGCAGGCTTTGGACTGGCAGCAGGTAGAACTGGTTGAATTGTTTGTTTGAAATACTAATTGCTTGGAAATTCGACCATGGGAATGGCTGGTGAGCAATTCACAAATCAGATCTTGTTTTCTTTGGGGCTGCCAGAAAGGCTGACTTCTTCACTTTTTTTTTTTTTTTTTCCCCTGCCAGTTCTTCATAAACACTTTGCTTTGACTGTTCTCCATTATTTACATTGGCAGCACCACAGCCAGGTCATCTGGCATTGGTTGTGTCCCTTTTCTGCCTGGCTGACTGAAACATTTGATGGGCAAAGTTAGCAAATAATGCTTTTTCTAGGGCGCTTTTTTTTTTTTGTCTAAAAGACACTGGTGCTAAAGCTATTTTAAGGGTTCGCAGGTGGGCCTGCAAACAGCCAGTAGTTTTCTAAAAGCTAGGGAATAGAAATTTTTTGATTCTGTGAATCAAACTTCACATTCTCTTAAATAAAATAATCAAGGAGTGGTTTCCTTTGTCTTTGACTAATCAGGTTGGGCGGTGGGCTGATGGTGAGTAACTACTGGCACCAAACAAGAGACTCAGTCCAGCTTATAGAACTCTGCTGCTGTATGTAGCACGTTGCAGGCCACTCTTACCTAGAGGATGAAATGAAAGGGATTATTCATCATGCCAGCACTGGGAAGGAGAGGAGTCTTGTGGATACTTAGTTTAAACTCACAGCAATACCCCTCAGAGCAGCAATGATCAGGACCATCTGCTTCACAGCTGTGTTCCCTGGCAGCTGGGGCGGTTTGCTGGACAGCTGGGGTGGCTCCCTAATTGCCATGGAGGGGGGAGAGAGCAAACTGGGGACAGAGAGAGGGAGAAGGGGACAGTGAGAGGTGACAACAGGTCACCCTTGCGAACAGGTCCGTTAACATCCCAGCCTTGATGCTGTTGGAGGTGAGTCTGACAAGGCTGGTAACTCCTGGCTCCGGCAGCCAACTCCTGCTGGACAACCTGACCTGTACCAATGTGTAAAGAATAATCCGCATAAAAAACTGCATAGAGGACAGGGGGACTTTAAGAGGTCACAAATGTGTTTAATTTGGATCTGTCGATCACCAAAGCTTACATTATCAGGAGCAGTCCCAGACACACAAGTCAATGCCCATGACCTTCCCCAGCCCTTGGGTCGGGCTGCTTCCTAGTAACTGTTAGGCAATGGTGTTGCAGAGCACCAGGACGGCATCAGGGCCCTGGTGGCTGTACAGGCTTGTCTCTGAGCAGAGGTAGGCAGCTGTCTACAGCTACTGAAGAGTCCCGCTCCTCCTGTCTAGGTGGTAACAGTAACAGCAGCAAGCCCAAGTCTTCAGCCACCTCTTTCTAGTCTCTGCCACCCACAAAACAGCCCAGGCTCTCTTCTCATGACCAGTGCAATTCAGTTTGTCCTGCACTTGTGTTTTGTAATGCTCCATGTGCATATTTAGCTTTATTATACTTATTGTTATTATTCTATTAGTTGTTATACTGTTCTTTAGTATTTGCACTGTGATAAACCTTAGAAGCTGTGGCAAGCCTCGGGTTGTGCAGAACACTATATAAAGCCAGAAGGAGAGAGGAGAAGCAGTCCTTAGCTCTACAGCCTTTATATTACTGAGTACAAACACGCAAGATACCTTCTCTTGATTGCTGAAGTCTCTTGGGACTTAGGAGATTAAGTTAGCGATCTTTTTTGCATCCTAACATTACTCACCTCCTGGCACCCCAAAAGCAGTGATCAGTTCCCCACAAGGCTTTTGTTCATGCCCGAGGTTACTCACAGTGAGTTTCTCAAGGGATGTGCAAACCTTGGACTCAGGGCATTGAGTCAAGGGCGTGACTCAGGAGGCTCTGGTTGGTTCAGGAGCTGCCTGGCTCTGTTGTGTAAAACCAAGGCAGAGATGGAGCTGCAGTTGCTACCCAGAAATAGGTGGGGTTTCTTCTTCCCTGTGCGAACCATCCTTGTGTGGGCCTGCACTATTCCAATCAGTTTCTTGGCTGATTCACTAGCCGTGTAATAGATGTGTCAGTGGAGACAGGATTATCAGACCAATGTACACCTTATTCTGTGCTCCACAGCTCCCTTTGAAGTTGAAGATAACAAGTTATCATCACTTGGCCATTTTGAAACGATGAACACACCTTACACTGCTAGAGGATGGCCGTGACAAAAGCAGCTGGTTCAGCTTTGAGGCTCTTTATCTTTGGGCTCCCCTTGCAGAGTGAGAAGTGATTCGGGTGTGCTGTAGCACAGCCCCCTCCCAGGTACAGTGAATGTGCAGTGAGAGTTTTGCCTCATCTTTACTTTTTCAGTGCCAGCATCAGCTGCTATAAACTTTTGGAGCATCTTTCACCAGAGAAAATGGTGCTGTCTTCTGCTGTGATTTTATCTCTGTAGCTGCCAGACTGAGACATCAATTGAAAGCTCAAAGTCTGTGGCGCTTCTTCTTGTAGTCCTGTGGGAGCAAGGAAAGCAGCAAATTCTGCGTCTGGTAGAACATTTCCAGGTACACCCAGCAGCAGTCTCATTCCATCTCTACAGACTTTGCCTTCTAGAGGCAAATTTGAGCAGGACAGATGGGGGAATGGGAGGATGGTGATTGTTACCTCCATGAGGAGCTCAGGCTACCTCCCCTGCTCTAACCACCAGTCCACACACCACCAGAAGTTACTGCAGAAGTGGCAGCTGATGACCTGAAGCTGGATCTGCTGCAGTTCATTGCAGTGTGCCAGCTAGACACCTGACTTGCAGTGGCTCTGAGTACCCCAGGCAATCTCTGACTTCAGTAAAAGGTGAAGCAGCTCAGGACCACTCTAAATTTTGTCGTTGATGTTGACACTTCCTAATAGGAACTTGAGCAAGCTAATTTTTCATCGAGCAGCATCCTCAACTTCATCTTCTCCTGAATTTCCTCTTTTAAATGCAGAGTTCAGTGGTTCTCAGGATGTGATTTATTTTCAGTTTCCTTTTAAGGCACCTCTATGTCATACCCCACCATCATCTTTTTCTTTCCAGTATGAAATGACTTATGAAGAGATGTTCAGTGAACACTGTTCTTGAGAAACATTAAGCTGGTATCTTTATCACTGATGACATTGCAGGGATTAAAATACTGTGATTTTCTTATTTTATCAAAATTGTGATGGCTGCCTTTTATTTATATATATATATAAAGAAAGCTGGTTGATAGAGATAAAGGGGGGAGAAAATTCCTTCAGTCTTTAAGACATAATCTTAAAATGTGAGGTCCCATCTCTTGCTCCAGTGAAGTCTGTGTGTCATTCCAGTGAGTCTCCCTCATACTGGTGGGTCTTAGAGAACTGGAATAGCTCGGTGCACTCAGTGCTGTCAGTTCTTGAATAAATTCTGTCTGTGAGTAGCCAGGCTGTCTGAAGCGCACGGCTGTGGATTGCGCTGGAAGCAGACCTAAAATGAGATGACCAAAGTGCAGGTTTAAAGTGCAGTTGATAAGAAGAGGGACAGCAGTATGTCATGTTCAAAGAGCCTGAAGTTCAAAAAGCTAAAGCCACTTTCATCGTTTAAGTCAAGGCTTAAACCATGTGCAGTTTGCCCAGATCCCAGGCTGAGCTTTACACCTCTTAATGAATTAATTACCACATGCAGCTTGTTTAGACAACTAAATGTCCTTTGATTAGTGTTCAGCAGGCAGAGTCATGGATGCTTCCTCCATGCTGGGAGGAAATCATACTTTAGCTGTCTGACTACGATATAAATACAAGTTCTGGGATTTAGGAGATGCATTGATGAACTCTGAAGAAGTCTTGATCCTCATCAAGAGACACAGGACATAGCCTTGGGATTGGCAGTGTGGTGCTGTATAGCAGCCACATCCCTGCACACCTTTGGAAATTTCCGGTATGGAACTTAGAAGAATAAAATGCCAAGTGGACAGTACATGGCTACAATATCTCGAAAGCTCTGTGCAAAAATATGCATGAAGGGTCAAGTTCTTTCCCATTCAGTGGTATGAATCTGTCAAAATCTGTGCAGGGGGAGAGAAGGCAAGGTGAATTCTGATTCTTATGAAGAAGCACAAGGCACCAAGTGACACTGTCACATTCAGTAGGAGAAAAAGTCTTTACACAAGATAGAGTTAAGCTGTGAAAATCTTTGCTGCGTACACACTAAAATGTTGCAGATTCAAAAACTAATTGGACAAATGAATGGGAAGTATCTATCAAGGAATGATGCAATGCTGCTGCTTTTGACTTAGGAAGTCTCCACTGTGCCCCAGGAAAACACCTGCATACGCTTGTCCTATTCATGTGATCTTCCCAGCACTGTTAAAATGGGCTATGGTAGAAGACACGGTCATGAGCTAGGTAGAGTTTTGCTTCGACCCACCATGGCTGCTCTTCCACTCCAGTTCCTATTCAGTGAGAAGTCTGTGAAGAAGGAATTTTTTTCTGTACTCAGTTTGGTTTATTTTTATTAATGAGTAATGCTGCCTTCTGAATAGAACATGTATGTCTATGGGGTTGGCAAAGCAGTTAGACCACTGACTGGAGCAGTTTTCAGCCAGTTTGTACTAGCTGAGAGGTTAGCCCCTTGTATTGCAAGCAGCAAAATATGCTGAGGTTGCAGCCAGCTTTGCAGAGACACCGGCAGGTGCTGTGTAAATTCCTGTAAGAAAATGCCAAAACACATCTCANGTATCCTTTATTTTTTCGCTTCCAGATTCCTTGAAGAACAAGGCTATCTTCTCAGGCAAAATAGGGAGGTGTTACATTTTTCTGGGGGGAATACAACGTAAAAATAAGATTGTGTAGGAACTGGGTCGTTTTGATTTTGTGTTTGTCAGTGAATCCAACTCTTTTAAAGTGAGTATCAAGTGAAAGGAGTACACCAGCTGGGAGATACGAAATGGGAAGCCAGGCTTCGGGGACATTTTTATTGCATTTTGTGAAACTACCTTGCAAACAGATAAAGTTTAGCTGAACGTTCTTTGTTCCGTAAGGGTACCAGGGTGGTGAAATGCAGATCATCTGTTGGCTGTTTTTAAAACTGTGTGCTGGAGGAATGAAAATTATAAACTGGAGTTTCCGATGGTGGTTGGAGGGTGTAATATTAAGGAATTGATCTCTAGTCCTCAGAATGACAGAACTGGCTCTGAGAGAAAGTTTGTGTTGCTATGGTCAAGTTTTGCTTTATCTTGGGACAGGTGGGTTTGTTTGTAAGCAGTGACTCATTGATTATGGACTTTGGGCCACATTTTTGTTGTATAAGATTAGGAGGCACTGTAAGGCGTTTTTGAAGCTTTGTCACAATCAGTCAGACAAGTCTGATTTGAGACTCCGTTTGAATCCTTTCTGCAGCAAGTCTCAAAATTTGAACATAGTGGCATAAGGTAAAAGACCTGTCTTCTTTTCCTGCCTTGGGACTGACCTGTAAAGTGACTTCAGGGAAGTTACTTGTCCTTCTGTGACTAAATTCTTCATCTGTGGAATAGCAACAGCAGCACTTTCTTGATCTGCAAACATCTTTTTAATAATATCAGATTGTTTGTTTCCCTTTCTGTGCTGGGGGTAAGAAGCTCGTACAGGTCAGAATGGCCTTGCTTTGGGCTATTTCTCTTTGGGTAGCACAGTTAAGTAGGGATGGTGAGGACACATTTTTGAAAGGCAGGCACCTGGCAGTGCAGAGTGAAGTCTGGGCAGTACTCCTGCTTGTGCGCTGGGAAATGAGCATATATTGGTGCCAAAGAAGCCAGGACAGGTTGTGGGAAATTTAGTTCCTATAGCATGTCCAAACTTTCGTTGGGCATCTGACCTGCTTCCCTGGCATTAGCATCATTTCAGTAATTTAAATAAATAAAAAAAATAAATTAAATTAATTTTTTTTAAAAAAAAAGTACATAAAATAATTTCTATAAAATTAGCATATTTGGAAGCATGATTTGTTTGATTCGAGTCTGACTGTGTGATTTTGGTAGAATAGCTGGAAAGGAACAGCTTTTAAAGCAGAATGAGAAGGTCAGATTCCTATACTGTGAGGTAAAAGAGAGATAAGGGGATATTTTTTAACCAGTTCTATTGGTCCCAGGACAGTGGCACATGAAAGGCTTCATTAAGAGGAAGGGGCACCCTAAGAGATGTTTGATATGAAAGCAGACATGGCATTTGCTTTTAACACAGTCTGTGACATGTTTTGGAGGCAGCTACTGAGTCTTACCCTATTCATGATGAAAAGGGTTCCACTGACATTAAATGTTATTAATCACAGCACCCGCTGATGCCTCTTTCTCCTAATGGAGTGTCTCACTGCAGGAGCCTTGTTAATGGAGGGAGGAGAGGGTTGTAAGGGTGTGCTGTGAGAGGGTAGCAGCATTCTGACATGAACACTGGAAGGACATTGTGGAGGAATGAAGGCATCTGAAACGTGTCTGCTTTCTTTTTCCATTAATATGTCTTTGTGACTATTCCTCTCCGCTTTGAAGAAATTCTGTATAAAGTTTTATTGCCATTGCGTGCAATACCTATATTCTAAAATAATAAGAGAGGTTTGAATGTCCCATCTTGGACTGGTTTAGCATCCTTTTACCAGTGTGCTGNGCCGAAACACATCTCAGAGCATGTGTCAAAAAGTACTACTGTAGCAGGTCATTTTCCGTGACATAAACCTTCACACCTTCGTCTCTCTGGGATTTCAATAGTTAATCTACCTGAGCAAATAGGCAGGAGCATTTTTTTCTTTCAATAAAGTTTGATTCCTGGAGGCAGATCTTTTTTTTCCAGTGAGTGTCAGATAATTGGAAGGGTAGGGTGAGGCAGGAAACCACGACACGCCTTTGTTGAGACTTGTTTAAGAGCACGGGAATAGAAAAGCAGAAGACGGGCAAGAATAAAACAGGTTAAATAAAGATGAGGTGAACATTTTTGGATGATCACTCAGATTCCACACACCTCTGGAAGGACGTGATATAAAGTGTAGGTGGCAAATTTTGGTAGAAAGGAAACGGTTGAGGAAGGAACAGATTTTCATTTGAGTAACCAAAGCACTCCAGGTAAGTTGTTACTTTACAAAAAAAAAAAAAAA
>WEIS01053959.1:10968-24442 GCA_013389965.1 Todus mexicanus
GAGGAAAAAAATAAAATCATAATTAAAAAAATTCTTCAGCAGCATCTCTTCTTGTTTTGAATTCTAATTCTCCATTCCAATTCAGCAAACACATTCCTGCAACTGCAAAGATGAGGTAGACAAGTGTTCCGTTCCAAAAAAGCTCCGTAATAAGTTTTAATGGAATTTTTCCGTTTCACGATAGCCAAAAAAAGTCACCTTGATAATTCTAGAATTTGACCCAAATCATCCTCTCAAAACACAAAGTCATTACTGGGCTGACTGCAGGAATCAAAAAAGAAGCGTAACAAAGTTTCAGACTTCTGACTTATTTTATCATGGTTTCACAATTTTTCCAAAGACAAGGATTTCCAACCATTCATGGAAATATTTGTTTTCAGGCTGCCATCTCTTTAGTACGTAGTTTGTGTGTGCATATATAGACAGACTTCTGTACAAAATAAAGTAAAACTCTGGTTTAGTACAGTAAGAACTAAATTTTATTCCTCAGTTCCACACTCTACTCACTCTTATTAAAAGCTACAGCAGACTACGCTGCTGCTTTTCACTCTCTCCCGAGTCAATGCTCTTGGTGAGGTAGTGACCAAGCAACCAGCCCGTAGGTACAATTCCCACAGACTGAAAAAAGTGCCACTTCCAACAGGCAAGTGAAAAACTTACACTACCTGTTGAGTGTAGCTCAGTTGTCTGGTAAGATCCTCTTCGGTTTTTTTAAGTTTTTCCTCCAACATCTTTTTGTCTTCCTACATGAGAATTGACACCAAGTCAAACCCTTAGCTCCCAAAATACCAGTATTTAGCTTCCATTTTATCAGCATACCCTGCCTAAGCAACCACAAAACCATCACATTTGAGGAAAAAAATCCTTACTGAATAAATTTCATATTGAATAAGATCTAATTAATAAATATAAAAGAAAAGGCATTATTAACTCACATGGTAACAACATGAATTAAATCCTTACTAAGTGTCTAAGGAAACAGTATCTTACCATAAAGGCTTGTTTACAAAGGAATCACATGAACAACGAATCAACTGAAATGCTGTAAATGTTATTTAAATGGCTTATTAGGTGGCTGTAAACATGACAGCACAGTAGGAGAGACTATGAAACTGATAAAGACAACAGACAAGCTATAAGGTCATTAATTTTTCTCATTAAATAAAACTTAGCACCCCAGCAACTGCATCAATATGACAATTTGGATTTGCTGTTTACAGCTGCCAGCCCTGTGAAGTCCATAAAGCCTTTGAATTACACACACACGCATGCCTTCCTAAACCCAACTGCAGAACACAGGCACGGGAAGTTTACAGTGTGTTACTTTTGCAGTTAATGTGGCTGCGAAGCACAAGGCACTGCAGCATTCAGAAGCACTCAAGAGCTGCACGCTATACACGTCTGGAAAACACCCCAATTCTCTGCAGGTTCAAATGACAGCGCTTGGCTGAATATACATGTAATATTTCCATTGCCGCAGTGACAGTAACAATTTAGTTTTATAACATGCACCCAAACAACTGCATGCAATGACACCCATGAGCTAAAATAAAAAATAAACCAGAGCATACAATTTAGTAAATAATTTTCAAGTCTGAAGACTGAAAAAAATATTTAAGTTACACAGAGCATCAAGGCCCAGCTGCAGCTGTAACAAGCTTTCATTTTACCTTCAGGCATTTCAAAGAGCTGGCTAAAAACTTCTTTATTTCTGCATCATTTCCTGGTAGGAATTTTAGAGAGAGATGGGTAAGATGTTTAAAAGGGTTGGTCTCCACTACATTTAAAGAGACAGGTGTGTGATCTAGAACAGGTGCTGAAGAAACTAACTGCAGCAAAAACCTAGGGAAAACAAAAAACAACCCAATGTTCACCATATTTATTTTCCTGAAACTACCTGCAGATACTACAAGCTATTTTCAAATAAAATATATTTTTGTACACGCAATAAACGGCTGTCCCATTGTTGTTTGAAAAGGAATTACAAAATTCAATCCCTACATCGTAGTTAATACTAAAAACAAATATCAACTAAAATGCTTACACTTTATAATAAGAAATGTGCAAAACTCATCAGTTTATTTGTAGAAATTTCAGAAGCCCATCTTAGAGTTATGAGTCCAAATCCAAGTGAGGCCTTTGTAACCTAGTTTAAGAGGAAAGCAGGCTCCTGGCTTTCCCATATCCTACAGCCTAGGGGGATCCAGAGCCCACAGCATATACTTCATGGAACGGCCTGACTGCTGCAGTGGAGCTGGGTGCAGGCAGGCACTCTGAACAGGGCTCTTCTTGGTATCCACACAAACTAAAACACCATATGAAAAGGCCACTACAGGGAAGAGCAGAACTCAATTCTCCCCCCTCACACCTCAATAGCTGAGCACTGAAATTAAAGAAAAAATATCCTCATCAGAACACCTTGTAACTTTGCCTTCCACTGTGAAACAAAATGATCACACCTCAGTCCACTGAATTCAGACTAGCTCTCTAGCAACTCAACTGTTTAAAAAACTCAATCAAACAACAGAAGAATGCTGCATTCTCACACATCTGCTAGGTGACTACTACTAGCCATCACTCCCTCCTCAGTTCTCCCAAGACTTTGGTTTTGTCAGCGACATCCACCAGCTGATACTCAAATGCATCTGGGGAACGTTAAAGCATCCTCGTGCTACTGACTTTTCCCAGTCTGATAGGCTAACAAGTATTTTGAGAACTCGACACGTACACAAAGAGTAACATAGCACTCGCTTGTTACCTACCTCGGGATATCTTTGTTCTGTTCCTGAATGCATTGCTGAAGCAGATCTATAAATTTCTGCGGGAAAGCAGAGAAGTCTACCAAGAGACCTTGCTGGGATTTTAAACTGTATAAACAGGTTGGAGAAAAAAAAAAAGTAAGTAATACACAGATGGCAATTTATTTCCTATAAAATACTTTGTTTGCACTACTAGAAAGAACTAACTCTGATCACGTCATTCAAGTTTGCTAGCATGTTATTATCAACCTCGAATACACAAAATATGTAATCACATCTTGGATACTCATCACCAGGGGATACTTCCTATTTCAAGAGTTCTTTTCTTCGTGCAGCCCATTTGACAGAAGTTGCTCACATAACAGATGTGCTCCTTTGAATAGACATCCTCCTTACGGCACAGAGCAGTTCGGTTATTGGATAGGGGCACATGGAAGGCGCAAAATACCATGAGGGGAGACTCTACCGTTATCAAAACTTTATCTGCCTACTTGTTTATTGAATTGCACACCTTCGGCATAGACACAGCAAGCTCAAAGACAGAAACAGACGTTCAAGAGGGTACGAACAAAGCCACACCTTTTATGACAAAATGCTCCTGCACATCAGTTTTACAAACACTATTTTACTCGGATCCCCACACTTAATCTCTTTTAAAAACAAACCAAGAAACTTGAAACTAACGAACAAAACCCCAAACAAGCCCAACCACCAAACAACAAAGCAGAGAACTGAATTATTCATGCCTGGCGCTCAAATTTGATCAAACTCTGAGCAAGTGAAGAAAAATGAGACCCCGCAGTACAATTAGCATGCAAGAAACCCATAAGACAAATGCCCAGGTCTGTGGATCCACTTCCACACCAACAGACTTTCCTCTTGCCGTTATTTCTTGAAACAGTTCACACGCATACAAGTCTTTAAGTAGTTGTTAGGATAAACAGAACATGAAAACAGTAATATAAACAGTGGTAGTGAAGCTATGCAGGGAATTTAACATCACAATTGTGTCATTCATCTGACTAATCCTGAGCCATTCACTTTCCTGTACTTGGCTGTTTTCACAACTGGACAAAGAGAACAATAGCACCAAAATACTGACAAAACTCCACAAGTGAAAAATGCCAAAACCTAAATTCTAAGACAGACCGATCCAACCTAAAAAAATATTCCTTCACTATTATTAGCCATTTGGAAATGTTTCACAGACAAGACATGAGAATTTCACTTACCTCTGAAAATCTTCCTCAGATATGACAAGGTTATAAAGGAAAAAAGGATCGGTATCATCAGTCAATCGAACAGCTAGATCCTGAAAAGGTGGACATTTAAATATGGTTTAAAACACTATGAACCACCCAGTAGGATTGTTTAAATATTGTAAACCAATACTGCAAACAGTATTTAATGTTTTTACTGTTTAACCAAAAACAAGATAGAACTGGGGCAACTAATTGAGAAGGTGGGAAACGCTGTGTAAAAAACCTTCTAATATTAGTGTGGGAAAACCAGGAAAACTCTTTCTCACCAAAACAAACCAAGCAAAAACTTTGGAGCAAAGGTCTCAAAATTATGTCATCATTTTACAGAAAGAAAATTATTTGCCATTTTTTTTCCCCATCAAGAAATAGAGCGTAGGACTAGGAGTCCACTGCAATGGATTGCAAACACATCATCCCCATAGTTTTTCAATGCATACTGCTCCTAGAAGTTGAAGAAACAGTTTCTGAAGAATTTATACATTCGAATACAGAGCTCCACAAAGCAAACATAAAATGGATACAGCTGAGGACCACTAAGCTCATAAGGAAAATTGTAGCATTACACTGCTTAGCTTTCAAAAATACACTCACTTGCTCGCTGGAGATCTACAGAGTGTTTTGGAAAATCTGCTTTCTCTGTAAAAATCAGACCTTGTTATAAGGCTGTGGTTACGCAAAACACCTGGTACATCAGGCCCAGGCACCTGCTCTCTCTAACAAGGCTCAAACCTGTGTGAATAGACTATTCCCTTGCAGAAGGAAGAAAGGAAGTAGAAACCTGAAAGCTCTTCCACCTTAGCTGCAGCAGGACTGTAGCACAGGTATAGATACGGAATTGAAACAAGCTTCAGTACTTAGGATACCAGCAGCAGTAACAAAACTCTCAGTTAGAGATGCATGAACAAATATTGGGATTTACCCGTGCAGCCAGCTCACCCTAAAGCTAACACCACCCCAAACAACCAGGGCAAGCTGCTGAGTAGGGTAAGAACACCTGCTTGCTTTGCTGGCCCAGCAGCTGAGCCAAGCACCTGAAGTTATCTGACTAGACTGACCTGTCACTGCTGGGCCCAACTGGATTTCCAGGCTCTTGCTGACAGAGCTGCATCTTGGTACATATTTAACTGAGCTGCCTCCTCACGCTTAATATGATCATTGTCACAGTCAGCAAAACCTTACCTAAAAACGCTGTACTCCTTTACAAACAAGTCTTTACTTAATAACCCTATACCCAACTAATGACCAATTTTAACATCGTGGTAGGCGGACGTACAGTTTAAGTGACAAACCAGACACAGAGCATTTTATAGCCTCCAGCAGTAATCTCATTGCTACTTCTCCCAAGAAAGAAGATTTTTCTACTGCAAATTTACAACATTCCTTCCTAGTGACCCCTCCCTCGATAAACTGCAAACGCTCAAAGACTAAACCACTTCTAAATAAAAAGCAAAATGCTACATCCCCAGGCATTGTCAATTTCGCTAGCTAAGATGAGGACTTTACAAAGAGAACTGCAGTTCTACCTTCTTAAACGTTGAGTATATTTAAAGCAAGACTGCTCTTAAGTTCTAACTAAGGTTGTTCTGAGGGTCTCCAAATACTTTTAATTTGCGAGTTTACTCGGACCCATGAAGAGCCGAGCTAAAAGAAAGGGCCAAAAAAGGCTAGGAAAAAATCACTGTACCAAATCAACTCAATTACTCAAGAAATTACATCAAAAATAAAATAGGGTCGAGTGCTAAACGTACTAAAATCATATTTTGCATTTCCTTTGCCTCTTATACAATAGAATTCAGGTAATACCTAATGAAAGACACAAACATAAGTAATCCACAAACCTTTTTATGAACGGGATTAGAGATTGAGAGTAGCTCAATATTCACTCGCACGTTTAATGTCCTGCGTACAAAAAGATGCAACTTAGTAACAAATCAAACATTCTGCAGATAACACGCATTCCTAGCCACACTGCAGAAATTATGTGACACTTCAAAACCAAAAAAATTTAGGCAGAAATATCGAGAAAGCTCCTATTGATGACTACTGGTAAGATATCAGGAAGCCTCAGTTTCAGTTATCATTACAGCTCCTCAATCAGCTCAGGGTTTTTGTTACTTATCATCCACCAAACTTCAAATATCAAGGCAAAACTAGAACTTTTGGAAAAGCCTGATTAAATTTATTAATCCCTGTTGTAACTTTTGATAACTGTTTCCACAGTGATACCTCGTCTTCGCTTGCTCCTTGTTGAGTAATCTGCAGTGACTTGCCTTACAACATTCACTCCCAGGCACCAGCCTTTCTGTGCTGTCTAACACAGGCAAGCCAGAACAGCCCGAACCCCTGCACACAGTCTATATACAGGTCCTGTGTATATACGACCTATATTGTTGTAATTCAGTGTCTTTTGAACAGACACTACACAGACAACATTCCCGGGCCTCCCAAACACTGGTGCTGAGCCACGCACTCAGGTCCCTTTAACACAGAATCTTCAAGGTTGGAAGAGACCCTTGGGATCATCAAGTCCAACCGTTAACTCTACTCTGCAAAGTTCATCCCTAAACCATATCCAACATCACATCTAAGCGCCCTTTAAACATGTCCAGTGATGGTGATTCAACCCCTTCCCTGGGCAGCCTATTCCAGTAGCTGACGACTCATGCTGTAATTTCTTTTTCCTAATATCCAGTCTAACCCTCCCCTGTTGTAGTTTGGAACCATTCCCTCTTGTTCTATCACTGGTCACCCGTGAGAAGAGCCCAGCACCAACCTCTCTGCAATGTCCCTTCAGGAAGCTGGAGAGACCGATGAGGTGTCCCCTCAGCCTCCTCTTCCTTAAAGTAAACAGTCCCAGCTCTTGCAATCGTTCCTCGTAAGATTTATTCTCCAGGCCCTTTACTAACTTTGTTCCCTCCTCTGCACCCGCTCCAGCCCCTCGATATCTCTCTTGTATCGAGGTGCCCAAAACTGAACACAACATACAAGGTGTGATCTCCCCAGTGCTGAGCACAGGGGGATAATCCCCCTCCCTGCTCCTGCCGCTCACACCATTTCTGATCCAGGCCAGGATGCCCCTGGCCTTCTTGGCCCCTGCGGCTCGCCCAGAGCCCGGGGACAGCGAGGGGGGCCCGAAAGGCTGCCAGGGGGAGGAGGCGGGCGCAGGACCGGGCCTGCCCCGGGGCAACCGCCGCGGCGCAGCAGGGCCTGAGCAGGGCCTGTGCAGGGCCGGGCCCGAAGGCGCTCCCGCCCAGACCCTGCGCTCCCCTCGCCACCGGCGCTGCCCCGGCCCGGCCGCCGAGCCCCTGCGCTCCCGCCCAGACGGAGCCCGGAGCAGCGCCGTGGCTGCGCGGCTCCCCGCCCGCACTCCGCCAGGGCCCCGGAGGAGGCGGAAAGCGCCTGAGGCTCGGTCCCCGTTCCCCTGCAGCGCTCGGCTGGGCCCGGCTGGGCTCGGCTCACCTGTCCTGGCAGCCCGGGCCCCGCAGCCGCACCCACACCGGGCGGGTGAACATGCACTCGGCNATGCTGTAATTTCTTTTTCCTAATATCCAGTCTAACCCTCCCCTGTTGTAGTTTGGAACCATTCCCTCTTGTTCTATCGCTGACTACCTGGGAGAAGAGCCCAGCACCAACCTCTCTGCAATGTCCCTTCAGGAAGCTGGAGAGACCGATGAGGGGTCCCCTCAGCCTCCTCTTCCTTAAAGTAAACAGTCCCAGCTCTTGCAATCGTTCCTCGTAAGATTTATTCTCCAGGCCCTTTACTAACTTTGTTCCCTCCTCTGCACCCGCTCCAGCCCCTCGATATCTCTCTTGTATCGAGGTGCCCAAAACTGAACACAACATACAAGGTGTGATCTCCCCAGTGCTGAGCACAGGGGGATAATCCCCCTCCCTGCTCCTGCCGCTCACACCATTTCTGATCCAGGCCAGGATGCCCCTGGCCTTCTTGGCCCCTGCGGCTCGCCCAGAGCCCGGGGACAGCGAGGGGGGCCCGAAAGGCTGCCAGGGGGAGGAGGCGGGCGCAGGACCGGGCCTGCCCCGGGGCAACCGCCGCGGCGCAGCAGGGCCTGAGCAGGGCCTGTGCAGGGCCGGGCCCGAAGGCGCTCCCGCCCAGACCCTGCGCTCCCCTCGCCACCGGCGCTGCCCCGGCCCGGCCGCCGAGCCCCNGGAGCGCGATGGCGGCGCCGCAGCCGGAGCCGGGGCGATGCGCCTTCTTCGTGGCGAGGAAAAAGCGCTTCTGCAAGATGATCCCGGCTCCGGGGAGGCGCTTTTGCGGCGAGCACGGGCAGCAGGAGGTACCGCGCCTTGCCGGGACGAGCAGCAGGGGCAGCGGGGCGGGCCCGGGGCGGGGGTGTCATGTCCGGCCGAGCCCCGCAGTGCTGTGCCGGGCCCTCGGCTCTGTCACCGCCCTCACAGCGCAGGGTCGTTCTGCCAGGGTCCAGTCAACTCTTAAATTCCTGTCTCAGTTTTCCCATCCTAGTCAACCCACCTGCCTCACAACAGATGTTCTGTGAAACTGCTGTCCCACAGCAGCTTGCCTACAACAGGAGCGCTGAATGCACGCTCAAGTGTAATCTAAAATTTTTTCTTCTATAACTAGAAAGAAAATGACAGGAAAAGAATTCCATGCCCTCTTGATCCCAAACAGTAAGTACACGTAAATGCTTTTCCTATTCTTCTACAGAGTTCACATGGTAAACACTGTTACTTACTTTTTCTTTCCGTTTGGGTTTCAGCACAGTATATGAAGACCAACTACAAAAGCATTTAAGAAAATGCAATTCCCGAGAGAAGCCAAAGCCAGTAAGTGCAGTGTAAATTCAGCGCTACTGAATTCACATTCTGGTGTCCTCATCTTCTGCGTCCCCTCTCACTGTACTCCAGCACAACCTTACAGATCTCTTAGTTACAAATGAAAATGACAAATTCGGGTTTTTTCTCAAAAACATTCTCTGAGAAATCTCTGGTAATGCTGTTCATTTTCGAGGCTTGGTGGGAGATTGTCTTCAGAAAGCAAAACTAGCAGGGACGCCCTTGGTGTTTTCCTACCTGTGGCAGCCTGTTCAGTCTTGTCAAAATGTGTCAGAACCTTCATGTCTGCTGGGAATTCAGGATCAGACTATAGAAAAAAAAATACTTGGAATATCTTTTGCAGCAAATTCCTATTGCTATGTACTTTATCATAAAAATGCTGGAGAATTTAGCTTTTTGCTTCCTGGTAATTAACAGAATCAGATTTCTTTTCTTTTGATTTTTAAAGGTCTACTTTGTTCAAGACATTAATGCAGGCTTAAAAGCTGTAGCAGAAACACCAGAAAAACAAGTGAGTGTATTTATTTACTCTAAAGCTCAGTCCCTACATAGCATATGGTGATTTACTATGTGAATAAAGAAACTAGAAGAAATTAAAAGATCTTGTATTTATAGGTGGCACTTTTTTTCCTTAAAGGTACCTATCTCTGCTCTATCCAAAGAAGAGCTGGAGAACTTAATTATCAAGTTGAAAAAAGCAAGTAATGGTGAGCTTATTACTATTGAAAATAAGAATATTTAATTGTTATTTTTGTTGCTACATATTTGTGAAAATATGAGACTTTTGGCACTAAACACATCTAAAGTAGTTATCATCAAGATACAGGCAATCCTCCAATAGCTAAATCTCACTCAGAAGAATAAACTACATTGAGACAATGATGTAACACTGATATTTTGTTCATATAGCTAATTTCCCTTCCTTTTTGTGTTTTTTGTTTCCCAAAAACCACTAGATAACAATACAGCTCTGGTATTAACATACGATGGCAGATTTATGCTCCCAATAGACTATTTTGTTAGTGCTACAAATTGAGCTCATGCCCAAATATTGTAACACGTGTGTTACAAAACCAGAAACTCTTGGAAACTGGAAACGTCTACCTAAAAGTTTTTGCATTTGCACGCAGGGCTGGAACTTCGCCTTAAGGAACAAATACTGACCCACCAGGCTTTACAGGAAGCCCTAAATGACTCAAAGAATGGGGAATCTGCTGTCAAACACTTGAAACAACAGGTACGTCAGTGCTTTACTAATAGCTTGTCGTAATTTTGGCTGGAATAAAGTTAATTTACTTCCTGGTAGCTTGTACAGCGCTGTCTTTTGTATTTAGGATGAGAGCAATGTCGGTAACACGCTGCTGTTTAGTTGTTGCTAAGCAGAGGCTGGGAGGGGACACGGCAAGGACTGGCTGTGTGGTGCCTGCCAGATCAGGTTGAATCAAGGTATAGCTACACGTTTTTAAACACACGGAATTCTGCTGCTATAGATTTGTGTGGCTGTGCGTGCATAATGCTTGTCACTTCATGAAGAGGAGCTCTGATACGCTCTGTAACTCTCTGCTCTTCAAATAATAGCCTGTCTTTGAAGGGCTGCTTTGTTAAGGATTAGTAACAAAAGTTTATTCGAATGCAGAAATAAATTACAAGTTGTGTGATGTTCTTCTGAATTTTTACTTATATATTCTTGTTTTATATTAACTCATAACAAATATGAGCTACAAAAAGTAAAATGTTGTATTTGCGAAGAAGTAAACATAATTTTTTACTTTTTCTGTAAGAGCTGGTCCTACATTTCCTGGTTGTGTAACAGACAAATTAGAAGAATTGGGGAGTCTGAGTTTACTTTCTACCTTTTTAATGTATATTGAACAGCAGGAATTTTGAGATGGACTGCATACTGCAGCAAAACGAAAGGCTTTGGAAAGAAAAACTTAAAAGTGAGAAATGTCTGTTTCCTGTACTTTTTCCCATGCTCTACTTTCCCAACTCCAAAACTGCAGCAGAGAGGGCTCTGCAGGCACTGATGCTTCACAGAATATCCACTGCAGTATCCATATTTTGGATGGCTACTTCAAGAATCAGCAGGGAATAATATTATAATGTGTACCTGATCCAAAAAATCCATTCTAAAAACTTCTGGATGGAGTTCTGTGAGCAGTGGAAGGATGGCAGTGGGATGCTGACTGGCCAGAATTTGTAATCCCTTTCCTCTGTACACACAAGATCTTTTCCCTAATCCATTGTGGAAGGGAAGACCTGAAACAAGTTTTCTGTAGTTTGATGAAGTAATCATTTTTTTACAGTGTGTATAATCTTTTGATGTTTATAGGCTTCTATTTTAGGTAACATGGAAAAACTACATCTACTTGGTCCAGGAAGGTGTTTTGTTGAGTTTGGAGCTGGGCGAGGAAAGTTGTCTCATTGGGTTGATGTTGCCTTGCAGAACGCTGAAAACGTTCAGTTTTTGCTTGTGGAAAGGGCAACGACAAGATTCAAGGTGAGAGAGGACACTGTCACATTAGCAGAGTATAATTTTTAAACTGTTGTCATGGAATCTGTTAGTATTTGCGTTTTATCTTCAAAAATAACAGAAAGCCTTTACCTTTTAAAAGTTTTGGCAGTGTGATTGCCTACATTCCATACTTCGCCAATAGTAATTTTATTGGGAAAAAATCCTGGTGTATAACGTTGGAAATGTGCAGATGTTGGCTTGACAGGAAAAAAAAGTCTGCTATTAATACCCGGAGCAAAATTATAATTATTAGTGGCCAGCCCTACTTAACCATCTTGTTCTATTTATACAGGTGGATGGAAAACATAAAAGGAGAGATTCTGCATTTGAAAGGCTTCAAGTTGATATCCAACATTTATGTTTAAGTAAGTTCCTTCTTGGCTTGTGTGATTCTAAAATAGACTTTTAGACTTTGAATACTGGGGTTCAGGTCAATTTGTATGTAGCACACTTAAATGCACTTGCCGTGGAAGGTTATTCTCAGTGGTTCCCTGAACATGTTAATGCTCTTTGTACATACATATCTACACTCACAGATACTAAATGGAAATTTAAAACTTTCTGCTTTTTATATACTTATAGGATATAATTATAGGTGAGAAATGCCAAAGCAAAAATATTTTGAACGTTTTTTAGAACTTGCAGGATTAAACACCTTTGCATTGTCTGCTTTAGGTCTGCAGAATGAAGCAGGTCATGTATATTATATGCATATCAATACTATAGAATTTGTGGGGAATACCCGTCATCAGGAGATGTATTAATGTCATATTAACATTTCATAGGCAGTATAGAAAGGCTGCAATGGTTAAATAAGCTTCTCAGCCTCAGCATCCGATTCTTTTCATTTGTTTTAGGAAAAGAAAAACTTTCAATAGCTTATAACGGTATTTTTTAGTAGTGGTAAGCATTTATTTCTGTTTATGAAGTATGCTGAAATTATATTATCCTGAAAAAAATACTACCCCAGCTATAGTAATAGAGGTTCTTGGGTTGCTGTGGATTATGTGTGCATGTTTATTTTCTTTCTTTTTTCCACCCCAGAGAAGGTACCTGTTTTGGAGAGGAAAAAACTACCAGTGGTAGGAATTGGGAAGCATTTGTGTGGTGTTGCAACAGGTATAATTATGTATGTGTTAACTTAGTTAGGATACTAAATCTTATAATCTGAACAGACTGATCTTCCTGACTGTCCCTTGTAAGCTTTTCTTGCCATCCATTCTCTTGTTGGTGAATGAAGCTGTTATATTCTAAATATCTATTGACTTCAGTGAAGTAGCAAATGGATAATAGATATTAGAAGTAAAACCTTCCTTGTTTCTGTAGAGTAGAGAAAGAGTAGTGTGTGGTGGCATGGGTCATATATTTGTAAAATGCTGAAAGTATCTTTTTTAAACACTATCACCTCTACTCTGAAATACTTTTTCTTTCTAAACTTGTACCAACTGCCTGAATATATATCCCAGGCAAACAAATACAAAGAACGTTTTTCTGTCCTGATAATTTTAAACTAATACATTTATTCTAATGTCATGTCTCCTAAGTAGAGAAAGACATCTCAGATATGATACCTGTACAAGTACTGCTACAAAGTTAAGCATTTCAGAAGTACATGTACATATTAAACAGACTGTGCCCTAGAGATCAAACTTCTAGAGCAAATTCTTGCATGTTTCACAGGGAGAGAGCCTCCCACCACATGCCAGTTTGTTAACTAGAGTATTTTAAATTCACTTGAGTAGAACAAATATTCAAGAGCATAAGCCCTTAGTAGCTCCAGAGGTCTCATACTATTCAATTAGTGTTCAGGGTTTTCATGTTTTCAAAGCATGCTTGTAATTTTTAGCTATCCTTAAATTTGCTTTTTGGCTTAGTTTGTGATGCATACTTTTATTCTTCCCAACCACAATACAGCCTGTATAAATAATGACATGGTGTTCATTGCTATTTTTTTTGGTGAGTGTTATGTTTTTTCCCAGATCTTGCTTTGAGATGCCTGGTTGAAAGCTATACAGCTTGCTGTGATGGAGAAAGTGAAGAGCCTGCACCAAAACGCTCTAGGACTGATAAGACAGAGGTGCCTTCTAACAGCTCTGCCGATAGTGAAAGCAACAAAGATGACTGTA
>WEIS01053960.1:270-12050 GCA_013389965.1 Todus mexicanus
GCACAGGCGCTCACAGCAGGAAATCATGCAGATTTCAATTTTACATAGTAATAAATGCTGCAGGAGAGGAGAATTTCACTACAATTGCAGGGGTTGATTGTACAAACCCAGACCTCTCCTACCCTTGACAGCACCATGCTGCAGGTGAACGTGGTCTCCTCCCCTCCCACACACACTATTGCCATTACTGTTAGTTTTGAAGTGGTGGCCACAAAGCCTGTGCTGGGGTGGCTGCTGCAAAGGTTGCAGCATTTTTCAATGGCTTCATTATATTAAAAAAACATGCTCATTTTTACATGCAAGAAGCCCAGGTGAAAATACCAATAAAAGCAAAAACTGCAAAGCAGTAGAAAGATATAAGCATGTAGAAATATAAAGTGCACAGAGTTCAAACATTTTGGAGGAAGTACAATCAGGTCACAACCCAGGGCTTCTTTGGAAACAGCCCATCTTCCTTTCCTTCTCCACCCTGTCCAAAAAAGCAACTCAAATGTAGGGCAGGTCACAGATTAATTTGTAGGAAAAAAACACTGTAGAAAGCACAAAGACAAGAGGAGGGCTCTGAGCCCTGGAGTGAAACAGCGAAGTAATTATCATTATTTTAACTTTTCAGAAGTAGTTCTACAGGTTGAACTTCATCAGGCGTGGGAGTGGAAGAGGAAGACACACAGCACAATGCACTTCTTGTCCTAGGCGGATGCTAATTTTCTAGTGAAGTTCAAGAACCAGCATGGAGTCTTCCCCACCTCTCTAATGAGTCCATAAGCCTGAACACTCCGGGTTTTACTACCTCATCCAGGGAAGAAAGGAGCGAAGAACTGCTTCACTGACAAAAACTAACGTGTAGGGGAGGAGGGAAGGGGTGAACAGCTTGCACAGCAACAGGGACAAACATTTGTGCTGGCAACACCCAACAAATCATCGAGCAAACAGAAGGACCAGAAAATGAAGGGAAGGTGGTCTATTTTTAAGCAAGACCTCATTATTACCATGAACACGCACTGCTTCCCTGGAAGCAGCAGGTATGCAAACACGAGATGAATCACATCTCCGAGTAAATTACCTGGCAGTAGGAACACTAGCTTGCATGGACACACGTGGAGCGAACACACGTGATCTACTGTCCTGACACTTCCGAAAGCACGTGGAGTAGCATCCTTCTGGGATGCAGATTGCATTAGGGAGAACAAGAAAAACTGTTGGACAATGTAAATGTCACTGGTGCTTCTGTTAATCACTTTTGTTAATGCTTTCGTTATTGATTAGACAGAGCTCCACTCTTCTGGACACTCCACTCAACATTAGTCTGCTGAAGCTTGTCATTTCACTTTTTGTGTACCTCTTATGTCATTAGAAACAAGCATAATTTCTGCCCAGCCAGGGTAGGAATGGACTTGGAGAAGACATCCCAAGTCAAAGTACACATTTTTATGTCACAGCCTTCACAAAAATTGCTTTACTAATATAAATAAATGCCTCAAGTAGTTCAAGGAACCTGTGGACTGGAGTGCAATGATGTTGAGGTAACTGCCTGAACTCTGGTCAGGTTCACACTTGCCTCCCTAGAGGTCTGGTGAGTTTGCACGAAGCCAGCTGACAGCACCAACATGTTATCTCCTCTTGGAAGCCATCTCTGAGGTGACCAACCATAGGACAATTGCTGAACACGCATTTTGAGACAGCTGTTAGGCACGAGGGAAGAGGCAGCAGAAGCACAGCAACTGCTCAGCTGCTCCACAGCACATCACAGTCAAGGTCCGTGAGGCAAGAGGAACTATCCTACTTTACAGAAATCTAGCACAGTCTAAACTGATTTTTAAATTCTCCTCCCACACATCACACTACTTCCCTTTCTGTCTCCTAGAAAATAAATAAGATACTAAATAAAATGCAGCAGAAACTGATCTTCGGCTACCTTTGCTATCCAACTGGTGACAGATTAAAAATAAAAATAAAAGCTGCAACTACTCTCTTGTTGTGGTTACTACAGAATTGTTGCTATGTGCAAACCAGTAATTTATCACATCAAAAAGCTGACTGAATTAGCCTGAAAGGGAATCTCCCACCACAGGAACATGTGCTAGACTGTGAAAACCAACCGCCAACCAAAACCTCAGCCTCCATTTTCAATCCACATCCCATTATCAAAAGGATGATTTTGCATCTTTGCTTCTAATCTAGTGTATTATCTGAAGGAAATTCTCACATCCATTTATGATTTATCCCTACTATCTCCCAAACTGGATGTTTAAGTCAGCGGAAGTTTGGATCCATCACTAAGACTGAGGAAACTCTTTGGAGCTACAAAACCAGTATTTGGTTACTGAAGCGTAGGTGCTCCAAATGAAGATAACCACGGAGATACAGAGTCATCGTGCAGTTGGGAACAACAAATCAATCCATTCACTCCAAGCCTGCAGAAAAGGAGGACCTGATATTCATCCTACTGCAAGTAACACAGCTGCATAAGGCAGAGGAAGAAAAAACTGAGTATGTGAAAAATAACTCTGTGCTGTTCCCTCTCCCCACACTCCCGAAGATTTCTGATTCAGATGATAATGAGCAGATTTACATTCAATCATGAAGAAAAAAAAAAAAGGCCAGCCACTCCTATCTTGACATACCTGCCCACTCCTTGGATGAAGTATTACAGAAGCTTATTTGCTTCTTCCTCCCTCATCCTTTTATTTTTTTCCTTGCATTCAAATTTCCCCTTTTTGCTGGCACACACAATCGCCTGGCACCTTTACCTCTTTCCTAACACTTTAGTCTCTTAGAAAAGCACCTTAAGCTCAAAAAAATACTGGTTGTAGCGCAACTGCAAACTCTACGCACACATCACACTGTGCACTGTACCAAGGGGCAGCAATAAGTTACTATATCAATTATTTCTATCTATTGCCCTGAAAGTGTCTCTTTAGGTAGGAACATCAAAGCAGCCCAAATGTTGCCAACAACCCTGAGTGAGATTTTGTCTTGACCTCAAGGAAAAAAAAAGCCCCCCAAAAATAAATAAAATAAAATTTCTTTATGCCACAATGCATGCATTCATCAAAAGAAAAGGCAATGGTAACATTTCACCTGCAGAACAGCCCTTTTAATCCTCTAAATATAAAATCTGGTCATTAATAACCAAACCACTTTTCTTGTGTTTGGGCACATGTGATATTCATTCCATTTTTACTGCTCCAGTCAAGCAGGCTCATATCAACAGCAGAGTTCTCAGGGTACTACACTCTTTGAAAGACACGGACTGATGTTTGTTGCTTGTCAAGAGTAAGACAGGAATATGGAAACAGAGAATAAAATATCACTGCCCCTTCTAGACATGTTTTGTAATTTTAGCACTTGTAAGCAGCATTTCCAAGTCCCACTTCTCAAAATGTAACACGTGAAATAAGTATCCCGTTTCAAAATTATCTGCCAATGATTTTGAATTGGTCCTGTGTCTTGCATCATCTTCATGAAAGTATAATGGAAGATTGAATGATTCATTTAAATAATTTTCTTGCTAATTATTTTATATTTGAAAATCCACAAAGAAAAAAGTCTGAACTGTATTATTTTACTTCCAAGACTCCACGGGAAGAATAAGCACTTATTACAAAGTCTTATCTTAACTACCAGGAAGCTCAAACAATGGTTTCGTTATTCAAGTATGAGCATCTAAAGCTACAGAGGAGTCAAAGACAAAAGAATTGGACAATGAGAATCCCTTCCCTCTTGTGCCCAGCTTCGTTTTCACTCTGAAATTATACAGAGACCATGATCACAGCTCCCCAGTCCATAGTCAAGAGCACAGACATTTATTTCCAAAATGTTATGCAGATTTTAGGTCTGTATATTGTCTATTGCTATAGGTTGTGGTGGCTTTCTCCTCCCCAGGCTCCCTTTTTTATTTTTTAAAGAAAATAAATAAATAAAAATGAAAAGCCACCTTTCATTACCATCCACAAGATTTTTCTGTGGTACCAAGGATTTATCCCTGGGGTCACACTGTGCTTTATTTGCAGTGAGAGAGATACCAGTTCAGAAGGTCTAAGCACACTTACTTGGGAGATAACAGATGCTAATTCCAGCACTGCACCACTTTGTGCAGCTTGTCACCTTGGAAAACCACTTCAATACATACCATTTATATCCTTGTTAAGACGACAATATAGCACCCAAAGTAAGGACTACCTGAAGGTGTACCAATACAATACCCGGAGCACATGGATGCAGAGTCTGCCCAGGAACACAGATCTGCAGTAAAGGTACTATTTTAAGCAGCTTTATTAAACATGAAGCATCACTGCATACTGCAGTACAAGAGCTACCTGGGGCTGACACTCACAGATATTAATCAGATTTAATTTTCGAAGTAAAAGCATTAAACTATATTTACATTTCTGCATGCTGATAAAGTTTAATGGGGGTTGAAAAAAATACAAAGACTTAAATGCAGAACTTCCTCCAGGCTGATACCTCCTACTCCTCAAAAGGGTAACACCAAAATGGCTATGCTGGTTTTGGTACCCTGTCAACTGGCGCACGCCACACAGGCTCGGGCTAAGCTTAGCTTCCAGGTCTGCTCAGTGTCCCTTTGTAGCTGGCTGACTATCCACAGCTCTTCCCTCCCCAACATCAGACCCTCTCTGCCCATCAGGCTCCCTCAACTGGAATTTCTTGCAACTCCTGTCTGTAGCCTGGCACTGCCTTAAAATCCTCTCAAACATCTGTAAAATGAAAGAGGTGTGAAACGTAAATAACACCAGCTAGCATGACAGATGTCAAAATTACCAAAGGCAGGGAAAACATAACTTTAGTAGCACTTGCCAAGTTGAAACAAGGCAAATTCAAACAACTTCACTATCTGTGGAATCCAACCGGCCCAAGAAAGCTGTGTGATAGGCTGAACTGTACCTTGAAGTGATTTAACTAATCCGCTAATATCAAACACACCTATGTATATGCAAAACCTTCAATGTGAGTGAAAACCAAAACACTCATGCGACTGGATATCAGCTGCCTCATTAACAATCTCACTTTGAAGATCAGTTTTAAGCTCCAGGGTAAATCAAAGCTTTTAGATAATCTTTCCATAAATTTTAATTTACACCTGTGAAAATGCAGGTAGGCAAGACTGGGGCAGGTTTTCTACCACAGAAGCTGCTCGTGGTGTATTAAGTAGATACAGAAGAAGCGTGCATGCTTTCACATTAATCTCCCTCATAACACAAGGAGGGTAGTTACACTCTTCTTACCTACTTTTTAAAGTTTCTGAATTCTAGCACTTATCTACAAAGGACATTCAAATGCAGCAGAGGCGGAACACTACCAGCATACAAAAAGCAAAGCAATTTACACACATCCTTCTCCATGCCGTTCAAACCCAATTTACCACATGTATATATGCAATGTATGTTTATATTTGGGATGCGCAGTTCTTGCTTTCAGAAGAGAAAAAATTCCTAATGCAAAAAAACCCCAGGTATTCAGTTAAATTAGACTTGAATTTCCTTCACGCTTCAGTTAGAATTAGTGCAGATAAAAACACTGCAAATTTCGTATACTGGAAGTCTTAAGCCATATGTGAAAACCTGAACTAAAACTCACAAGTACACACCTTCACAAAAGGAAACTCCGATGGGGTTTAAAGACATCCTGAAAGATCCATTTAATTTAATATTTTGTGAGTACTCTCTTTAATAATCATAGAGATAAATAATACCAGATTTCACTGCAGGCTATCAAGTTCTACCTGGCTGTATGTCAGAAACACACAGCTTGACTAATACAAACTGCTAGATGGAGGCATATATCTTGTCAGAGCTCGGAAGTCAAAATATCTGAAGGTATTTTGCTTTTAAAACCTCTGGTACTAGCAAAAAACAGCATACGTTGCTACACAGCTGGCATTAGTAGAGAATTAACAACATTACTTGACAGAGCTCTCCAACCAAATCATACTTTTCAGGTGACCAGACTCACAGAAATAAAACCTTTCGGCAATAGATGCACCAGAAATACTTTCCTCATGTTTTTCCTTGTCGGACTGAAATAAAAAAGCATTGAACTGAGGGAATTGAACTCATGGACAAAGGAGACACTATACTTTGGGTTGATACCATCTCAGCAGAGATAGCAAAGGAGGAAGCAACAGCTGAAATGAGCTGGTCAGGAAATCTGTGTGTTGAGTCACCACAAAACACAGGGTACTTCGCATTTGGGGCTCTTCCTACTTTAAAAGCAACAATGTGAAGAAAATACAGTGTAGTACAGGCTATCCGACTCATCCAACCACAGGTTTTACCATAGGCAGAGCTTCAGTTATGCCCTTTATTCTAGCTCCGAATGGGAACGTGAAGATAAACATCATCACTGTTGCAGGACTAGAAGGAAGTAAACAAAATAGAAAGAAAAATGCACCAAAAGGGAGAAGTCAGTATTTGGGAACAGTAGTAATGGCACAAGAGGTAGAGAAAGGTATCAGCTGGAGAAAGGACTGGGGTTGATGGAAACAAGCTCTCATGCCTTAACACTCGGTGTCTGCAAAGGCAATCACCTCCTCTTCTGTGTGTGTGGACGTGTATATCCATGTAAACACTTTTCCTTCTTTCAAAGCTAATGCTGATGCAAACAGATTAAAGAGTAGCCAGAGAGTGCTTCTGCTGACTGATAGAATGCTTTCATCAGCTAAATCACTGGATCTTAAAATAACAGGCCACTTTCTGTAAAACTATAAGCAATTACAAATAAAATGCAGCGCTCAGCTTCGCAACACTTCAGTCATCCTACGAGGAACTATCCTATGAGGAACTAACACTGTCCTTCCAAAGCAGGCACCTGCTTCAGCATTTTCATATACAGCTCCCAGAAGCGGCATTTGGCTCATGCAATAATACACCAGCCTTAAGATTTAAAACACACCAACCCTCCTGCCTTTGTCACAGAAAGTGCTACCCAAGCCTCATATAGCCCCAGAAGCTGAAAAGGAACTTTGCTGACTTTGGTTAATCTGTTAACTGAGAACCCTCAGAACAATGTGAGGCATAGCCAGGAGTCTGACTAGACAACCAAATACATGATTCGATAAATTGGTTATGTGACAGGCAAAATTTAAGACCGAATTGTTCCAAGTTAGATAACTCCTCAAAGGGAAAACTGGGAAAATGTCAGAGAAGAAAAACATCGGTTGGTTGGTTTTGTTTTCTGAATATGGTTGTCTATACCAATGGCAAAATACATTTTTATGGAATTGTGCCCTTGTAGGTCATAGGGAGTTTTGCCATCGTCTTCAGTGGGCTCAGGATTTTATCCTTGTCCGCTGAATGCTGAAAGGATTCGCATTTGTTAAAGGACCTATGTGCAACCTCAGAGATGCTCCAAGGCAATAGACTAGTTACATGCAAATACTTGAATGGGCACAAGTGGAAGCTGGGTTGTGAGGCAGATCAGAACCACCAACTAGCTTGGAATTTTGATTCTTTGCCCAGAACATCACTTTCTAAAAATGAAACACAAAATTCCCTTCTATCCTTTCAGTCAGGGAAGACATAAAGACAGAACAGAGAAGCTACACAAATTTGGTAGGCCTGGACTGACAGAGCTCCTTTTGTAAAGGATGTGTTCAAAGAGATAGGAGACAAGACACAACGCTTGTTGGACGTAGTCCAAATAACACAGCAGAAAGTGCAAAATACGCTTCAAAAACTCACACAAGCCATTTCTGTTTGAGAGCAGGAGAGTTTCACTCATTCTTGTATCTCAATGCAAGTTCCATAAGCCTGCCAGCACAGCCACAAGACAAGTCTCTAGGATTTTGTTGGGTTTGTTCTCTCTTTGGGGGAAGGAGAAGAAATAGAAAAGGGCATGCTTGATGGAAAGACATGTCAGAAACCCAAGTTAAGGTCTACCTTGGGTCTCATCCTTCTTTCATTCCACTTTCTGGAGTCTTTTTTAGTTTTGTGAGCAGATTATCCATAATTTACAGAAGGTAAGTACATAATGAGAAATCTCTTATAAGAATACAAGTATTAGCTTTAAAAAAGGAAACAAAATATTGTTCCCTCTTGGCTTGATACTTGCTCCAGAAGCTGTTATCACTCCTGTTAGCCAGAAATGTAAGGAAACAAAGTCCAGCTGAGCTTGCACACTGCAAATGGGAAGGCACTCTCTTCCCGTTAGCAATATTACTTTCTTAGTCTCCAAGCCAAATGCCAAGGATGCATTAGGACGCCAAAAAAATGTTAGAAAATCCCTACGATTAGAGGTGACCAAAAGCCACTCACTCAGCAGTGATACATGCACGTTGGATTTGCTTTTCAGCACAAAAGCCCAGGGACAGAGTGACTGTGGGGAACGTCCCACCACTGCAGGGACACCTGCATGCAATGCCTTGGTCACTGGGCATCCGACATCAGAAAGAAGCGCCCTTTTGTCTCCTTCCAACTCAGCAGCCTGGAAAGATTGCCAGCTGCACCATTTTGGCCTCCATACTCACCAATAAGCTTAGACTGTTACCCAGAGAAGCCCACAGGCCAGGAAAATTAATTTTGACCAGTAATGTGAAGACTTAAAGAAGAGAAAGGACAAGCAAATACTTTGATTAAAGATATAAGCACAGGCTACTATCGTCATTGTCTGTAGACCCCAAAGGCCACGCCATCAGCTGGTATCAGCTCCATGTTCAGCAACACTACACGTATTTATACCAACTGAATATCAAGCCTTTCACATTTAGTTAAGGTACAGAAGCTTCAGTGAATACAGATTCCAGTAAATCTTGCTTTTTAAAATATTATTCATCAACATATAATTCAAATGGTAATTAAGAAGTGTTCACATGATTGATGACACATTTAAATTACAGGTTTCCAGCTTTTTTTTTTTCAGTAAAGAAGAGATTACTTCCTTTTTCACATGCCGCTTTTTCAAAGTGCAAGTCCATCTAACAGATGTCTCTCAGATCTGCTTGTCAATGTAAAAAGTTAAGACTTTTTTTTTATTACGATAAATGGTATAAACCACACAGCATTCTGTTAAACTCAATATTGACACATCTGCTTACCACGTGTATTAGTAGCCATGTCAGCCACTTTCTGAAAGGCATCCAAAAAGGCAGCAGCTGCTACTACTGTCGTCCTGAAATGCATACAGATAACAAAACATTAGCAGTGTCTCATTGCTGCCTATTTAATTATTGCCAAAAACATTTAGGCTCATAAAGAATATCACAGTGAACTTGCAGAGGCCGCAAAAAATAACCTCTTTTGTATCTGAATTTAGCCTTTTCCCTCCTTCGTTTCTTAATCCCTTCCTTGTTTTGTGTTCGCACTATGGACTTGGAGGCAGCCACGCTAATTCTACGCTGTGAATTGCCCAGGACAGGTGCTATTTCAAAAGAGCACAGCCATCCCCCTTCTAGCTGATTTCCTCTGATGAACTAGTATTAAGCAGTCAAACACGAAAAACAAATCTAACACACATTATACTGCATCCATTAGTGCACAAATTGCAGCCATTGCTATTTACAGGGAATACGTATATTTTAACAACAGGCAGGCACACAGGACCTTCCTTTTATCTAGGATTCTGGCCAAGCACTTTGCTGAATTTCTCACCCAAGGAGCACAAGCACCCCTTGAAACAGAAAATAGCAACTTCTTGGAAATCAGACTGGTTTGGAGTTCTTTGGCAAATGTTAATGAGGGAAGAGAAAAAAAAAACCTCCAAGAAGAAAAAATGCAAACACCCAAATCAAAACACAAACAAAAGACATCCCCAAAATAAACAAAACAAATTTCTGATCCAGGTCTCCTCCAAGCAGGTCTCTTCCTAAAAGGTACAATTCAAAACTTACCTCCACAATCTGAAATGTCAACCCTGCATGCCTCATCTCCCTGCAGGTTTGGAAAGCACGTACAGATCACACACTGGTTCAAGCGGACTGCAAACGTGAGTTACCATTTTCCAAACACGTCTGTTCTACATAAGCAGGTCCCAGAGCCCTGAACACCTCAGGTCGGTACCAGATTTCTGATGATTTATAGTCTGGTTGACCCAATTGAAGTGAAAGTAGGGCATGGCTCTACAGGTAAATTGCAACTGGGCCCTCTCCACGGTTACCTCCTGGTTCTCTCTCTGCACATCTTCTCAGACAGTAGCTCTGATCACCTCTCCAAGCAAAATGTTAGAGAACGACCATCAATTTCACTTCATTTCAAGAGCTCCTTGCTACTCTCAAAAAAAAAATCAAGAAGACCTGCAGGAAAGCTGATCCTCAGCCAGAAAGACCACAGGACTGCCTAATTAGGTCAGATTTTATGCAGGTCTCACTCCAAATATGCTCAAGATACAGAGAACGTAACTGGCAGCATAGTAAATGGCTTACTGACAGCACAAAGGATTTGAACACAAAAAACCAGGCTTGAGATGACCAACCAAATGCATAAGGACTCCCCACTTGCCCAGGAGATTAAAGGGAAGGCAAAAAAACCCTGACAGCTAGCTAGCAACACTGAGCCCTGGAACCAGATAACCTTTTCCGGGATTCTCCTTAACAGTGTTTGTGTTCTTTGTCTTCCAAACCTGTGTGTCAATGCTGTTATTCGTGTACCACATTGTTAATTATTAATTATATTGCTAATAACAAAGTTCCATTTCTCCAGCAACAAGATCCAGGAAGACCTGGCTCCAGCTCAGATGACATCTGCTCTCCTTTATCAAAGCATACAGAAATGAACCAGAGGCAAAAGGCTCACGTTTGCTAGAAACGCGCAGCAAATACTCCAACACAGGCTTTCAAGCTGCTTGCTTGCATGTTCCTGTAGCTAGAAAAGCACTACTTTCATTGAATGGAACACCACGGGAGCGGGAAATAAACAAAACTATCCCTCATGCCTCCCCAGAAGGCCTGCATTTAAAGAGTACAAAGGGCTAGGAAAGTTCTCCATTTCTCTACTTTCTCTACTTCCTTTGCTTCTTCCACGCTCACCGAATGTGATGTGATTGCAGGAAAACCACATGCAAGTGTGATGTTTTAGGCACAGCGCGGTCAAACACCGTATTCCAGCTGTTTAGGGCAAACAAGCCCAACCTCCAGCTTCAGGAACTGTTCACAATGCAAAGCAGATATGTAAACCAGACTGCCAATAACCATATCTGGAACTGCTGCTGAAAAAACCCCCAGCCACTGATGCTCTGGAGAGCACAGCAGAGGTTATGGGCTGGGGAGAGTTGTGAAGAAATAGAACTTGGATTTATATTAGCAGAAACAGATTTTACAAGGGAATGAATTCTAGAGGTAGCAGAATTGATCTGAGTGGGATACTTCATAAGCTTCGTAAGCATCATAAGTAATCCCGAATGCCATTCACGAAGCATACCCCAACAACTTCACTTTTAATAATCACCAATAAATGACCCAGCACAAGAACTCCTTTCATCATTAAGGCAGAAGAAAGTGCTGTTGTGACTACCAAAGACTTTTTAATATTTTTGAGCCCTCTTCTAATACAAACCTGCTGTATTCTACATTAATAAAAAAGACAACACAGGGCCAACTCCAAATGTGTGTTCACTAAACAACAATAAACTATCTTTCCTACTTCCCATCAGAAGTCATGAAATTTAGCTCATCTTACATTTATTATTTACAGCTGGTGGTAGATTGTGTATTTTCCTAAATACACTAAAACAGCAGTAGCATGATGAGAAAAGTTACATACGTGGGTGTTGACTATGAAATATGCATAATTTTACTAGGACACACTTAGCAAATTATGCTGGCAGAAGCT
>WEIS01053961.1:872-12027 GCA_013389965.1 Todus mexicanus
CCAACAAACATTAAGCAAACGTCTATAGTATCAGTACCATCTGTACATCACACTGTCTAATTTGCATTGCTATAAAATCTGATGACAATGGCAGAAAACTAAAGAATTACAATAGCAGTAAAGTTATCCAAGACTACAGCTGCTCAAAGAGTAGCCTGAATATTTCATTATATGTTTTATTAGAAAATAATTTTTTTTGACATTTGAAACAAGTTAAGTCAAGTTAACACACTCCACTGTTTGCTGGCTGGGCTGTTTCAGAAGCAGGTATTTCTGAAGAGCTTTGCAAATATGGTCTAAATGCTTTGCAGAGAGGTACACATAATACAAAAATGAAGGTCCTGTTAGCTGGTGCCAAGAGAAGCTATAAAAGCACCACCTGTGCAGACTGAATGAAGGCCATTTGATAAACAGGGAGGGCCAAATACTGCTCTAAAGCAGAGGTCAGAATCTTATGCTTATACAGAGCAGGTTAACCATCTCTCAGGCATTTAATGAAGACCAAAGAGAGATCTTTGGGATTACAGAATGCTGTGAAACTTGGACATGTTGAGAGGGAAGACAGAGTAAGATTCTCTGTATGTGTGTAATAAGGGGAAAAAAGAGCGAAAAAAAAATTTCCCAAAATAGGGTCTACATGGTGGGAAGCAGTGTCAACAGTGATGGAGAGAGGAGAAGGAGAATCTTCAATGGGCCAGTGCCTGCTGCACACATTTCTTCTAAGCTGATAGAAAGTCTCTCACTAAGAGACAACAGATAAGCAGGCCACCACCCACAAATGCAATATTTTCAGAGATGGAAGAATCTCCATGAATCATCAGTGCAAAGATGACAGCCAAAGCCAAGGGAGCTGCAGAGCCACCATGACTCCTTGACTAGACTTGATTTGTGGGATAAAGCACTGGAGCTTTTGCAGCCCTGGCCTACAAAATGAAAAAATTGTCAAGCTTTACATCAAAGCAACTTCAGGGACTGGTTTTGAGTAACTGAATTATCTGAATTATCTGAATGGGTAACTGTGCTTCTTTACTGTATTATTTCTGACTTATGTTATTCAAATACTGCCCAAACCCTTAAATAAAATATATTTATCTGCTTTTTATATATGTCTATGCAGACACACCACACACACACAAATTGAAATGATGAAGCACTCAGGACCTGTTTTTGTCCTAACAATAAGAATAGCATAACTATGCCCAGTGAAAGCAGGTGGAGACAGGCCATTTTTCAGTCAGATGGACACACATATTTTCTCTCCAGTATTGTTTCTCCACTCACCTGGGCCTTACTAGTGATGGGTTACATTCTGAGGTCCAATACATGAAAACGTGCAAGAATGTAACAACGTTCTTGCTGGATACTGGTCTGTCTCCATTTTTTCATTCTGTTTTATACAGTCACCAGTTGTAATGCATCTGCGGTGCACCTGATGATGAGAGGTTGTACCCATCACAGTAGGAGATAAAGAAAAAAAAGTTTTGCAAAAAAAATCTGAAGGAAAGAGCTTTCTCTAGCTGGCAGTCAGAATTAACTTCAGCAATTCTGCTGAAAACAAGTTACTGTTGTCCTGGTTTCAGATAGAATAGTGTTAATTTTCTTCCTAGTAGCTGGTATAGTGCTGTGTTTTGGATTTAGTGTGATAATAATGTTGGTGTTTAGTTGTCAGCTGAGGTTAAACCACAACAGCTGTAGTACAGTCCTAATGTGAATCAAAACCTACTGGAGGTTATATTAACTAGTAAGCAATTGTTGACTGTGTATGTTATTTGCGCATCAACTGAAAAAAATGGTACTATGAGTTAATGATCATGTAATTCTGACAGAAATTTCCTGGCCAAAAAAAGCGTAACCTGTATTAGAGAGAAAAATAAAAACCAAACAAAGAAGAAAAACTTGCTAACTGGAGACCCTGTTTTTCCCCCTTGAAATTAAGCAAATGTTGGACAGACTCGAAGTTGGTAAGAATTACAACCAAAACTCTGAAAGATGATATGTCTGCTTTGGAAGTATTTGAATCACCTTAGCTATCCTATGCTCCAAACAGGATCAAGGAAAATGTGTTGACTACACACAATGACATCTGTATGACTTCGGACAGAAGAAGGGATCTAATGTGGATTTATTAGTTTGCCCCTGGCACTAACACTGTGGCATTTTTACTAACATTAAGATGGCCATGCAAAGTTACAGCAAAGGAAGTTATTTAAGAAAACAGTTCTAAAAAGTGTATCTTTTGAATAAAGACTTATTGAGTGAGGCCTCAGGTTGCCTCAAGTTTCCCAATCATCTTTTCTCTTTGCATGCTAGTGCTGTCTTCTTTTCTTTCTAAATATTTGGTTATTTATTTAGAAAATCATTAGAATGCGAACTGCAGATTGTGATATGTATTTGTCTAAAGCAAATGCACAAAATTTCTAAAAATCAGGTTTCACACTGAAGTCACCTAATTAGAGAAACAGGCTGAAAGTTTACCATTACTTTTGTTTCTATTACCATTGATGCAATGTATTTCAGAAGTTTGAATTAAGTACCATCATTTTGTTCCTTCGGTTTGCCTACTAAGTATTACCTTACCCTTGTGGATGTCTCCTCACCACTGAACTATCTACTTGTAGTACTCCAGGCTTCTTCTAGGCTTCTAGAGCCTTCAGCTGCAGTACAGTTTCATCTCTGTAGCATGTACAGCTGGATGCATGAGGATCATGCACCTAGCCTAAGAAGTGGCCTATGAACATCAGCATTATTAAATACCTTCTAAATGAACTGTAAAACTGTGCATAAAACCCCTATATCCCAATCTCTGTGACGTGTGTAACATGATTCCAGTTGTAGAACAAGGCCCTGTAAGTGATAGCTTGTATAGCCATCTGTGATTTATATTAAGGGAAGGTGACATCACGCTAACCTTACATCTTTCTACTGAATGTATACTTCTCTCTCTCAGCATTCCAAATCACAGATTTTAAAAGCACATTCTTCCATGTCTGCCCAAATACCTTCAGCAGGTTTTTTTAAAAAAATAAAATTCCGTCTATAAATAACACTGTTACAGCTCGCCAGAGGATTCAGGCACCTTCTTAACTCTTTCAGATCATTTATGCAGTGGTGAGAAAAGAGTAGCAGTCTCCCTCATAAAGAAGGAACACATGGAACAAGAATCAACTTTGTACAGGCACAGGCAGTTCTCCAAATTGCTCCTGAGGCAACACAACAAATCATGTTGCTGTTTTCTCCTTGCTCAAGGCACAAGTATATCCAGGCTTCATGGTAATAGTTTCTCTGTAAGCAGAACTACTACCTTGAAAAGTAGGTTCGTATAACTTAAAAAAAAAAAAAAGCAGGAAAAGAAAGCTGTAGCTCACAATTAACTGCTTCACCTACATACACCAAAATGGTGGAGAAATAGTAAAATTTCAAGGATCAGTGAAGACCATGGGGATTTTGAGCACTGCAAAGCATTCACTCACAACTGAGTTTAAAAAAGAATCAAGGTGGATTCTGTTCTCAGCTCCTATCAAGCAATTTCAGTGAATTGAAATGGATGACAGGAGTGAAACAGAGCTGCAGCCTAGCTAAGCACTTCACTATTTTTGTGCTTGTGAATTTTCCACGACGACATAAGATATCTATTTTGCTACAGAAATTGTTTCAGACCATTTAGTTCTGTAAACAAAAAAGAATATCAAATGACCTATACTACTTAACTGATGGAAAATGGTAAATAGTAAACTTTGCAGGCAAATATGTGACTGACTGTGCATTTCTCTTGAATATTCAATCTTTCAGTTTCAAGACTGCTTTTCACACATATTTATGCATAAAAATTGATACAAATCGGTACTGAATACTCTTCAAATCACAGTGTGGTTGTGAAATGAAGCACTGCCTGTGAAGAAGAAAAATGCTGACAACGAATTCTGCTACGCTCCCAGTCTTAACCTGTTCTACATCCATTTTTTTGTTGAAGAGGAAGTGCTTTTTTGTTGTTTTTTCTTTTTTTTTTCTTTTAAAAGCACCTCACATTTCTAATTACTCTTGCTCCTTCTACACTTAAATACATCCTTAAACATGCTGCCCCCAACCTCTTCGCGCTCATAGTCCCTGCTGATGGAATTACACAGCTACCGAACTCCATCACGTCTTTTTTTACAAAAACACTAAGCATTTTCTATGCAGATTTAAGGAAGAAGATGCCACGAGGTCATCAGTCGCAGCAGGCTGGGTCTGCCCTTGCAACTTTCCAACCGGTTTTCAGCCGCACAGTTGGGCACGGGAGCAACAAGTGCTGAACCCCTGCCAGAAGCTGTTCAGCAGCAGGGGAGAGGTGTAGGGAGCTAGATTTGGGGAAGAGTAGAGAAAGCAACTGTATCATCTCTGTTCACAGAATAGACACTCATGGAACAGCAAAATAAAAGCAAAGCAGTACATAAACCAGTGTAAATCTAGCAACATATTCTAAGTACAAATGAAGAACAGGAACTCAATTACAGAACAGTCCTGAAGAAATCAGCAACTGGTAATGACAATTTCTGTGGAGTTATTGTAATAATAAACACCATATAATGGTTTAATTATAGAAACTTTGCATGATTTCTTTTTAACAAGTATGAAGCTGTGTCAAAGAAACCAGTTTTTTTAAGCAACTGTATGACATGTTCAATTCTTTTTGTACTTACTTGAGGATTTCTTTAAACGATATCTTACAAAACTTAAGTTTATTAACATAAAACCAGTTCCAACTACAACAGTGAACTATGCTATCCCCCACACTTGAATTCCTCACTCCACAATCACAGAAAACACAAGCACAGCCCAAGCCAAATCTTCATTGAGCACAAATAAGTGCTAATGATTATATTAACACATAGAAGGGAGAGGTTTACTTTCACATATGCAGATGGGATGTGCTCCAGATCATATGAAAATTCATGGGAATTTTAGCATTCAGTTCAGTATGCATATGCTTACCCAACATTTTTGACAAAATACAAATTGGAATCTTACTATACCAGGCTGTGAAAACTCATCATCGTCAACTTTCATTTCTTTAATGCTCTTCAGATTTTAATCAAAACACTGAACCCTTTAAAGTGTAAATGAGGCCAAAAGTAAAGTGCTAAATTGAATTAGTATGTATATATACATACACACACATATATACATAAGTGTACACACACACATGTTCAGAAAAGTTACATGAAAATGAGTAATGACTGGAAACTCTTCTGTCATCTAGGTACAGAGTTGAAAGCAGAAGGAAAACTTGTACACAGGTTATTTCCATTTCTCTTTTGTGTGATCCTACAGACCATGAATCACTGGTGTTAGGACCAAGCATACATGGAGCTCAGTTGCTGTTGTGCACAAGAAGAAACCACTTCTGCAATCTGATAAATGTATCAAGTATCTATCAAAGCTTTAATAAAACATGAAATAAAGGAAGAACTATGGCAGCATCAGTCCTGACTGCAGAATGGTCTCTAATGAAAATGTATAAATACCTAATCTGCTTGGACTGTTCGTTCACTGATTTAATGCATTTATCTATAAATAATTTCTTGTTGATGTCAAAAAACACATTCTGCTTTCACATAATAGCTACGTATACTTAAATAAGTATGTCAGACTGAAGTTCACTACAACAATTTCTAAGGAAACTCCTAGACTTTTGAGTCATCAAATTGCTAGAAAGTGAAGTGATAATTTTAGTCTTGGGAAGTAGAAATTGTCCCCAAACTGAAGCCATTTCCTACTTTCCTACTTTGATATCACTTGCGGAGCAAGCAAAGAAAGGAGCATTTTTAAAACTCATGTCCAAGTTAATCATACCTTTTTTCCTAAAATGCAAAGCCTCTTATATGCCGTACTGAGGTAAACAGTGACTTGTGCCTACTGTTCTGCAACCTGAACTTAAAAAAATCTGACACTTATGAAACAGCCCTACACACACACCCTCACCAAATTAATAAAGAGACATTAATAACAACAAAACTAAAAACAAGTGGCCACAGCCTGCAGAAAGCAATTCTGATGAACTATGTAGGACATTGTTTTCCATCTCCTTACACTATACTTGCTGCAGCTTCCACCTAAGGCTTTTCCTGAGAGGCAGTGATGTTTTATTGACATTTTGGTTTGCAACAATTTTTCAGTGGGACTTAACTCAGCTCTTCAGGTACAGTGCAAGTATATGTCAGCACTAGGCTAGTGGGGAGGGGCTGGAAGGGGAAGGGTTGGAAGTACCTACTGAGGCTAAAACAGCTGCTAGGAAGGATACGATCAGTGCCAGGAAACAACACAGCACCTTTAATCATTTCTCCCATGATGCACCCTACTGACCACATGTCAACTGAAAACAAAAATGAAATGAAGGTAAACAAGAAAACAGGAACAGAATAACAAATAAATGAGAAGACTTATCCAATCATGCTATAGCACAGAGCCTGCAGCCCACACCGCAGACACAGACCTGCCTTTTGCTCTCTGCAGATGCTTTTCTGCTTGAGCATACCATTTTCATGACAACACAGCAGGTCTGAGAAAAATCAGAACAGTTTTCTTTACCCCATTGTGGATGAAAGACAATATTATTAAATACAGAAAACCAAGTGAGACCCATGGTTGTCTACTGTCATAATACAACTTCATAATAAAATTAACTAATTAATTTTGTCTTTTTAAAATTTTCATTTGCATTCATTACCTAGGTTTATACTGCTTTGTATTGTAAATGAATGCTGGTCTCTGTATTCAATGAGAATATGCAAATTGCTTTTTCTTTATCCTTTCACTTAGGAGAGATCCATGCATAATTTCACAAGCTGAACTGCCAGAAGCAACAAAAGGAACTTGGGTCCTTGTGAAGACATATCTTCCTCTTATTTAAGGGTATGAATAGAATTTGTTGAGATCATTCGACTCCGATAATGATTGCTTTAGAGCCTGTTGACTCACTTCCATTACATCTCAGTGTAGCCATCAGTCCATAATAGGGGTCTTGAGAATCTCATAAGATTTCCTCTTGCAGTGATATGAAATGGTGATTTCTAAATAGAACAGTTGAGACACAGAAGCACTAAGCTGTACCTTCTGTGTTGAAATTCAGAGCAAACCAGGAGACTATTTACCTCAAACAGAGGAAAGCAGTTCAACTGGGTCAAAGCTAACCACAATTTACACTAGAGCACAAGATGAAAATCAGACTCTTTATACCCAATACGGGATTAAGGTGGTGTTCCCCCCCATATCAATACCATGAAACCACATTACCTCTGGTTTCCTTGCTCTATAAGTCATAGAGCATGGAAGCAAGAAAAGGGACAGACTGGTCTCTTGAGCAGAAATTGTGGGGAAAAAATGAAAGTGTTATGCTGCTTGGTTAAATTTACTCGAATTTCATATTGAGCAACAGTTCAAATGTTCTGTCTGTAAAAATCTTTACATTCCTGCATCTAAGGTTCCCTGTTGCTTTATTTAGCATATGAAAGGCTTTATTGGTACACAATAAATAAATCAATAAACAAACAAACAAATAAAACGGTACTTGTTTGGAAGCAATAAGCAAACCTAGAGATGCAAATTATTGCTGCTTTCATCACAAGCTAAATGGCATGCAAAATATCAGGCAAAGATAGAGCAAGTAGTTATTTGTTCCTCTTACTAATTTCTTTTTATTTTCAGAGGATACCTTCTGACACTAGAGTTCTATACAGTACTCAAGAGCATACACACAGAAGTTGAAGTGGTGACTTAGTAAATTGTAAACTGTGTAAAGCAGAGTTGATTATTCTCATCTACTCTTGAGGTTTGGGGAAAGAAGTTCTTTGAAAATTTACAAATCAGAAGCAGCAAAGATGAACATTTGAATATAACCAATGTCCAAAGAGAAAAAACCTGTGCCTTCTTGACTGCTGCCACTTTTTCCTCTCCTGAGTCAATTAGAAATAAGTAAATTGGAACCCAGAGTTTCACTGAATGTTTAAGTAGTTAATTGGAGGTTAGGAGTTTCTGCATATACAGCAGCAACTGTCAGAAGCCCCCCTTAAGGCACTGAGACGTGCAAAGCTCTATAATGGACTGCAGTACAGACACCTAAGACAACAATCAATCCAGATATAGACTGAGTAATTTCAGTTGTACCAGCATCAGAAAAACAAACAAACTACAATCTCTAAATATTTGTACACAGCTCTAAAGCAATAAAAAATTACATTTGATTCAAGGTATTTTCCAAATGCATGATACTCATATAGAATGGCAATGCTCCACCATCATATGGAATATCCATAAGCTTTAATCAAATGCAGACTAATTTATAGTCACAGAGACCACTGCTTGACTCTAGGTAAAACATCAGTTTAGCAACTCTTTGCCGTGATGTTTTAGAATCACATGAAACAGTGTTAAGGAATTAAGCCTACAACTTTTTATGACTCTGCAGTGAAATTGCTGAGATTTGGGCAACACATGATGAAAAGCCCCCTCTCCATTGGAATATCCATGCCCTGGATTACTAAGAGTAGGGGATTTTTAATTTGTGCAAAACCTCTACAAACCAGATTATTGTACAGAGGTGCTCTGAAATGCATTCTTGAGCATGTACATATACTTCAAAGATAATTAAGTTTTCCAAGGACACCAAACCTCACCCTGGCATAATCACCACAAACCACATTCGAGTGTTTTTCTCAACAAAGGAAATATTTCACTCATAGAGCAAACCTTAAACTCTGGGGCCACCTCCTGGTTCTAATTCCGTGCCAAAAAGTTAAGAAATATCTGCAGTGATTGTGTCAGGGCCGTCTTGCAAAACATTTGAAGAATGAATCTGTCCTCCACAGGAACTTCCAAAATCTCACTAGTGGCTTGAATAGAGCTTGGGGAGACTGAATAGATGTTGCTCTGTTGCCACATGTTCATGCACCCCGATCCCCAAACCTTCCTGTGTCCTGGGAAAGCAGCCTGGTCTGGCTGCTGACATGGGCCTTCACAGGGAAGGTGATCAGAAGAGATGGTGAAGAGAGAAGGAAGAACATTAATAAGATATCTATTCCTCTTCGTTCTTTAGTCTGATGTACTCATATTCCAAATGAGTGCTTGCTCATCCTTCCAGGTTTCAGATTCTTTTCAGCAAAGGTGCAGAGGGATCAGGAGTTGTAGAACTAACTGAAGATGTTTCTAGATGGAAAGAATCCAAGCTAACCTTTCACGGACACCTCTCTTGTAATTCAGCTGTTTCTGCAGAAGGCTACTCCTACCATGCTGGATGAACTGGAAAAATCATGAGTATCACTCTGATACTGAAGACACAATAGCTTGTTTCCTTCCTCATTCCTTCATGATGACCCTCCATTCTCCTCCTGCCAACTGCAGGTTTTCTGGGTCTTGACAAGACACAGTGAAAGGAAGCCAGTGAGGACAATCTGCAACCACCCTTGCTAAAAGTCTTGCTGAGGTGGTTCTTCAGACCTGCACCTAGTGAGCTCCAGTTTTCATTTGATGAAAATCATGACATTCAAATTACAATTCATGAAGTACATGCTACAGGAAGCTCTGGGGACCAGAGATGCCAGGCACAGTTGAATGAGCTTTGCTATTTTTCCTAACCTCATGGACTAGTTCACACTTTTTCTCTATGCCTAGATCATTAATCAGAGTGCCAAATGTTCACATTTTAACAGCTCCTATTTTAGTGATGCAGAAATTGCCCCTCTGCAAGCTAAGAGATGATTGTGTCCTCAGAACTGACTTGGAAAGACTATGATAGGCATGTTTACGAAGCAAATCATGATACCAGATTTTATTTGTGCAAATGTAGGCCAAAATATTTAGCACACAATGTGTCCCAATGGCTGAGGTGCAAACTTGAGAAAAATTTCAAGGTAACTGAGTATGTCTATTGCAATACAGTGAGCTTTCTCCAAAGCCTCCTAAAATAGAAAGACACCTTGCTGGGTAGGACTTCCCTTAACCTCCATCTCTGTTGCTGAGTGCTTCTGCATATCTCCATTGAGGTCTGCTCTGAAGAACCATTTCTAGGCCTTTACTTCCCTTCAGGAAGAAAAATACAGTAGTCTGTATTGGAAGCTTGGATGCTGTACTTTGGATTTTTGTGGGGTTTTTTTGTTTGTTTGTTTTTTACTTCTATGCAATTTAAAAAAGGATATGGTTTATGAACATGCTTAGTAATTCTTGGTAATACATGGGCAAAGCTGCTTTGTTGCATTTTTTTTTCACAAGCTCCAGATAACACAGCTACAAGGAGTTTCAGATTGCCAATGCCAAGGAAAGTGTGCGATGCAGCGCTCTTCATGACAATTGTGAAGATAGCTTAAATACTTGAAAAATATTAAAAGCCTCCAAACCCCACTAACTCCTTCCTTCCCTCAATTCTGTCTAAATCATAGGAAACTCCAAGTTTTGTGACACTCTAATCTTGGGACCTCACTGATACCGAAAGCTTTCCCCTTATGCTTGTATTTATTACATGCATGTTTTTCAACATGTTTTAACAAGTGCTCAGCACAGTATCAGCTCAATCCATCAATAAAGTCTTCCTGAGAAAGCCTTTCCTTTCTAATTTGAAACACCATTTTCTACATGTTACTAAAACTTTAATATTTCTCAATAATGGTAATAGGGTTCTGAAATGCTTGAATATTGTAGTTACTGACTTCTAATTTACTACCTGCAGCTGAAGCTACAAAACACCATAGAGTACAGCTACTCTTCTGACAGATTCTAGATGGAACCGAAAGGGAGTTGCCAAAATTTTACAAGTGTAGTGCTTCAAACCAGTGTATGAATTTCTGCCTTTAAAAAAACCGCTTTCTGCAANTTTCTGCATTTAAAAAAACCGCTTTCTGCAAGTTACAAGCTGATATTCATTGTGCTTTCTTATGACACAGTTGAGCCATCACTCTCTAGGATCCAGCCTAGAGGATGCTCACCTTCATTTGGCATAGACAGAATTCATCTGCAGTAGACATGCAGGTGCAAGAGCCTGGCCCACTAGGAAAAGTGCAGAAGGAGGTATGAATCACATCCGAGTCTGTGCTCTTTCTCAGAGAAGTTGGCTTTTAGGTTGCAGTGTCAAACAAGGGCTGAAAAACGATTGTTTTTCCTTGGGACCTCCTGCTCCACCGCCCCTTTC